>VUQH01004264.1:0-13137 GCA_015106775.1 Etroplus canarensis | reverse complement strand
ACTTCTCTGCCACTCCTGACTCCCTCATACAATTCCACACTTCCTCTATTGGCGTCTTATCATATGCTTTCTCAAGATCCACAAAGACACAGTGCAACTTCTTCTGACCTTCTCTATACTTCTCCATCAACACTCTCAAAGCAAACATTGCATCTGTTGTACTTTTTCTTGGCATGAAGCCATACTGCTGCTCGCTGATGGTCACCTCTCTTCTTAGTTTGGCTTCAACAACCCTCTCCCATATCTTCATGGTATGGCTCATCAACTTGATCCCTCTGTAGTTACTACAGCTCTGCACATCACCCTTATTCTTGAAGATTGGTACCAGTGCATCACCCTTATTCTTGAAGATTGGTACCAGTGCATAGCTTGGGTTTCTTCTGCCAATTGAAAAACTTTTTAGGATAGGGCTGCCTATCTGTACTCAGTTAGTACACTTGCATAAGATATTCTTTCCTCAGACGTTTCACTTCCTGGTTAAGTAAAGGAAAAAAATAATAAACTTTTATAAACATTAAAGAAGCAGTGCGTACCACCATCCTCCTACAAATCTGACCGGTCTTAGGTAACACTTCACCTGTTTTCATCTGCATTGTTCTCAACAAAATGCACCTGCAGATTCTCAAAAGTGAAATAGACATAGCAAACACAAGCTGACTGTACAAATTGTTTTGTGCTTTTCAGCGGACAGAGTTGTTGGCCTTGACACATTGGCCAAGATGACAGACACCTCCATGCCGAGTGCCTCAAAGACCAAGAAGGGAATGTTCCGTACAGTGGGGCAGCTCTATAAGGAGTCTTTGGCAAAACTCATGACCACACTGCACAACACCCAGCCCAACTTCGTCAGATGCATCATCCCAAACCACGAGAAGAGAGTAAAGACAATCACTTTCAACATATAGAATTTTTAAAAATGGAATTGTAGTTGTTGAAGCTATTTGTTTATTAAAATATTTGAAAGGAAAGTTTGAAAGGAATGTTATCTGTTTATATTAACAACTGATCTAGCACTATGGCCTGCTTTTATTCAGACCTATGAAAAGCTGTATTTCTGAAGTCATAAAAAAATAACAACATACACATGAGGAATTTACCACTAACCAGTCACCATTAAGCAAGTTGTGTTTAGTTTAAAAAATCGTGTATGACAAAACCGAATCCTTCTCTATTTAGGCAGGAAAGCTAGATGCACACCTGGTCCTGGAGCAGCTGAGGTGTAACGGCGTCTTGGAAGGAATCAGAATCTGTCGGCAAGGTTTTCCCAACCGAATTGTCTTCCAGGAGTTCCGCCAGCGGTGAGTGTATCTAACACCACATGTATGATGTTTCAAATCCAATTCATAATTCTGTCACCATACGAAATATGTCATCTCTCTGTGGCCTTATAGTTATGAAATCTTGGCTGCCAATGCCATTCCTAAAGGTTTCATGGATGGCAAACAAGCCTGCTGCCTCATGGTGAGCACTTAAGTTCAAAATTTTCATCTGTGTTCATTAAATGTGAAGAAGTCATATCTTGTGTGAATAGTTAACATGTCACCTTTTTCATGGATCTCCTGTCCATGTAGATCAAGCATCTGGACTTGGACCCCAACCTGTACAGGATTGGACAGAGTAAGATCTTCTTCCGTACAGGTGTGCTTGCCCAGCTGGAGGAGGAGAGGGATTTGAAGATTACTGTGATCATCATCGCTTTCCAGGCCCAAGCTAGAGGCTTCCTGGCCAGAAAGTATGAATATAGAAGCCTCCTCATACATAATTTACCCCTGATATATTGTAAAGACACTCCTCACAGTTTCAACACATTTAGTCCTTTAGACAGTTTGACAAATATGCAAGTAGGAGGATTTCATAACTTTAATTTTTACAGTTGTTTGTCTGTTGCTGTGTTTGTCAGTTAGAAAACTGTGCATGTTGCATCCTGTGTCATATGATATAATGGTTTTCTTGCTCTATTCTTTTTGAAGGGCATTTGCCAAGAGACAACAGCAGCTGACAGCTATGAAAGTGATCCAGAGGAACTGTGCTGCCTACCTCAAACTCAGGAACTGGCAGTGGTGGAGGCTTTTCACAAAGGTCAGCAACAATATCACAGTGTAACCATGTGTTTTTGAGAAATAATTTCCCCAAAGACTTAACTATAGGAACTATTTTAGACATTATGAACACTGCCTTTACCCTATGTTTAAATTGACCCCTCTGAACCATAGGTTAAGCCTCTGTTGCAAGTAACCAGACAAGAGGAAGAGATGAGTCTTAAGGAAGAAGAGCTGCAGAAAGCCAAAGAAGTTGCTACAAAGTTTGAGTCGGAGCTTAAAGAAATCACCTTGAAACACACACAGGTAAGGGATGAAATCTGCATTAATGACACGAACCTAAACCTTGTTTTGATTTTTTTCTGAAGATTCTTTTCGGTGCTGAGTCAGTAAATGAATTCAAGCAAACAAATAGGATAAATTTACAGTTGCCAAGACTCTGCTGATATTGAAGCTAAGGCCAAACTCTTTGACTGTGCAATGCAGATTGTGGAGGAGAGAAACGCACTGCAGGAGCAGCTTCAGGCAGAGACAGAGCTGTATGCTGAGGCTGAGGAGATGAGAGTCCGTTTGGCAGCTAAGAAGCAGGAATTGGAGGAAATCCTCCATGAGATGGAGGCAAGGCTGGATGAAGAGGAGGAACGTTCTCAGGGACTGCTGGTGGAAAAGAAGAAGATGCAACAGCAGATGCAGGTCTTCATCTCTGTGTTATGCTCTGTTATTTCTAAGCTGCTGTTGTTTAGTTGGAATTGCTATTGCTCAGCTATCTTTGCTGGACAGTGTGAAAGTGCTACAGCAGCTGAGGGTTCAGTCTTTTTTATGTAGGAATTGGAGGAACATTTGGAAGAGGAGGAAGACGCCCGTCAAAAGCTGCAGCTCGAGAAGGTTACCTGCGAGGGAAAGATCAAAAAGCTGGAGGATGATATTCTTGTAATGGAGGACCAGAACAACAAGCTGCTGAAGGTAAGTACTGGAAATCAGAGACATCTTAACCTCCATCTTAAACCCACCCTGTGTCCACATACAGGGACATTACATTTGGCTTATCAGCACCTTTTACTTCATTCTGCTCAACATAGACCTGTTGTAACCCATGCATCCAAAACAAGAGATCGGGTCCCAGGAGCTTAATATTAGTAAGTCACTTATTTAAAAAAACAAATAAATGACTGGCTTTGTGGTGTTTGGTAGGAGCGAAAGTTGTTGGAGGAGAGAATTGCAGACTTCAGTGCCAACCTGGCAGAAGAAGAGGAGAAATCAAAGAATCTCACCAAGCTGAAAAATAAACACGAGTCCATGATCTCTGAATTGGAAGGTAATCATCTTTTATGCTTTCTTCAAAAAACCCGTTTGTCACTGTACTCAGAATTTGAAAAAAAGCATTGATTTCTGATATAGATTATTGAGTGTTGTCGTTCTCTTGAACTAGTCCGCTTGAAGAAAGAGGAAAAGAGCCGTCAGGAGCTGGATAAGGCTAAGCGCAAACTTGAGGCAGAATCAAATGACCTCCAAGAACAGATAGCTGACTTGCAGGCCCAGATCGCTGACCTCAAGGCTCAGCTTGCCAAGAAGGAGGAGGAATTACAGAATGCCTTGGCCAGGTTAAATCAGACTGATAACTTTGACTGTTATTGCTGAACTGTTCATATCCATATGGATGATTCCTGAAAGAACCAGTTACAGACGTCTTTTTTTAATACTGCAAACTAACTCTATGCAAAACAAATTGTATCAATGTTAATAATGTTTTTAATGAACTCTTAATTCTCTTAGGTTGGAAGATGAAACAGCCCAGAAAAACAATGCTTTAAAGAAGATCAGAGAGCTGGAGGGACACATCTCCGACCTTCAGGAGGACCTCGACTCTGAGCGGGCGGCCAGGAATAAGGCAGAGAAGATTAAACGGGACCTTGGGGAGGAGCTGGAGGCCCTCAAGTCTGAGCTAGAGGACACCCTGGACACGACTGCTACACAGCAAGAGCTAAGGTCAGTCATACAATACACAAATATGTATTCTGCAGAAATTATACAGTCGATACATACTACGAGTTTACATTATGAGGCTATCTTGGTGAAGGTGGAATTATCTCCTGACCAACAACACTGTGTACTTAAAAAATATCTATATGGTCCGTCTCTGTTTTCTGCAGAGCCAAACGTGAGCAGGAAGTGACCCTGCTGAAGAGAGCCATAGAGGAGGAGAACCGGAACCACGAGGCTCAGATACATGAGATGAGGCAGAAGCACACCCAGGCTGTTGAGGAGCTCAGTGAGCAGCTGGAGCAGTCAAAACGAGTAAGGCAGCATTATTTCACTCACTGTTCTTTCATCCATTTAGCTTTTTTCTTTGTTTTAGTTGTCTATCAATGTCTTTCTTTCTCTCCTCTGCTCAGGTGAAGTCAAACCTGGAGAAAGCTAAACAAGCTCTGGAGAAAGAAACATCAGAGCTAACTATGGAGGTGCGCTCACTGACTCAGGCTAAGCAAGATGGGGAACACAAGAGGAAGAAGCTGGAAGGTCAGGTGGCAGATCTACAGTCCCGCTTCAATGACAGCGAGAAGCAGAAGGCTGAGCTGGCAGAACGCTGCTCCAAGATCACTGTAAATCATTTTCACTAGTTACTTTGGTACATCACCTGAAAAAAATGAGAATTATAAAAAGAATTCCACAAAAATTTGCTAAAAAAAGTCCCCACATGTTATATTTTCATTGTACAGGTTGAATTGGAGAGTGTGACGAACCTGCTGAATGAAGCAGAGGGCAAAAACATCAAACTGAGCAAAGATGTGACCAGTCTTACCTCCCAACTCCAAGACTCTCAGGTAACTGAACTATTAACGCTGACATATGTTTTATTAACAACACATTCTGGCATGTAATATTTGCTCTAATTATGAACTATATTAAATATTAGAATTAAAGCATTGACCACTGAACTGGTGTGCTTTACAGGAGCTGCTGGCTGAGGAGACGCGTCAAAAACTGCAGTTCTCTACAAAGCTGCGACAAGCAGAAGACGACAAGAACAGTTTACAGGAGCAACTTGAAGAGGAAATGGAAGCAAAGAGAAATGTGGAGAGACATGTGTCCACTCTGAACATCCAGGTCAGAGGATAAACTTGGAGTTACTAATTAAGACATTATTAGAATTTTGGGGGGGAAACAATAAATATGATGAGAAAATATTTGACATTGGAGAGAGATTTCAGTGAAGTTTTACCATGAGAAGGGGGAAAGTGGAGGTCTTACTGGACTTACCTGAAGATTCCTCTTTTATGATCTGTGTCATAATTTAATTTGGATTTGTGTACAGCTATCAGATGCAAAGAAGAAGCTGGATGAAATGTCAAGCAACATTGAGCTGCTGGAAGAAGGAAAGAAGCGTCTACAGAGAGATCTGGAGGCAGCCAACACCCAGTATGAGGAGAAGGCCTCGGCGTACGACAAGCTGGAGAAGACCAAAAATCGTCTGCAGCAGGAGCTGGAGGACACACTGATGGACCTAGACAACCAGAGGCAGAATGTTTCAAACCTGGAGAAGAAACAGAAGAAATTTGATCAGGTCAGCTTTTATGAAAAATAGGAAAACAAAATGTTCAACAAAATGTCACTTACAGGATGTTGCTGCTTTTTAGAATTTAACAGTTAATTGAAGTCTAGGCTGTGACTTTCCAAAGATGGGTATTTCATATGCACTTTCAACAGTAAAACAAATTCATTCCACATTTATTTGACTCTCTGATCTCCAGATGCTGGCTGAAGAGAAGAGTATCTCCAGTAAGTATGCAGAGGAGAGAGACCGTGCTGAAGCTGAGGCCAGAGAGAAGGAGACCAAGGCTCTGTCCCTGGCAAGGGCTCTGGAAGAGGCCCAGGATGCCAGAGAAGAGCTGGAGAGAGCCAACAAGGCCCTGAGGGTGGAGATGGAGGACCTGATCAGCTCCAAGGATGATGTGGGAAAAAATGTTAGTTCTGGAACCTCTTTCACTTGTTAAACTCTCAGCACCGGACCAGTTCATTTTTAAGCTGAAAGTCTTTAGTTTTGGTGAGACAATATATTTAAAATAGCTAGAGCTTTTCAATTCATTTTAAATGTACTGATGGTAGGTCCATGAGCTGGAGAAGTCCAAACGAGGCCTGGAGGCCCAGGTGGAGGAGATGAAGACCCAGCTAGAGGAGCTAGAAGATGAACTGCAGGCAGCTGAGGATGCTAAGCTGCGTCTGGAGGTCAACATGCAGGCCCTGAAGGCCCAGTTCGAAAGAGACCTCCAAGGACGAGATGAGATGGGAGAGGAGAAGAAGAGACAGCTTGTCAAGCAGGTAAAGCAGCATAAAAACCTTTATTCTCCTGCCAGAAGAATTTGAATGATTTAATATCAAAGAAATACTATTTCCGCTAAATTACTAATTTTTGCATACTGACTGCAGGTTCGTGAGTTGGAAACAGAGTTGGAAGACGAACGTAAACAGAGGGCCACGGCAACAGCAGCCAAGAAGAAGTTAGAGATGGACATGAAAGATCTGGAGGGACAGATTGAGACAGCCAGTAAGGGACGAGATGAGGCCATCAAGCAACTTCGCAAGCTCCAGGTGAGTGAAGCGGCTGAGCAAATTCAGCACAGAAGAATTTATATAAATACTGTAATGTTTTTCATTGTAAGATCAAGTTGTTGTTTTTTTACATGGAAACAAATATGAATAATTTTATTTTTATTTAGATGACAAAATCAAGTACACTAAGAAACCAGTGCAGGATTTTGACATTTTTGTAATTATCATATAAATTTCTAAATGGTATTTATCAAGTTTCTGCAGGTAATTATGACTTTAAGGGAGTTCCAAAGCACTGAAATAAAATACGTGTCGCTTCATCCCTCCAGGCCCAGATGAAAGACTACCAGAGGGAGCTGGAAGATGCCCGTGCTGCTCGGGAGGAGGTACTGACCACCGCGAAAGAGAGTGAGAAGAAGGCCAAGAGTCTGGAGGCTGAGCTCATGCAGCTACAGGAGGTAAGATTGTAGATTCCTAATGAGGCGACGACTTCTCTGAGAGCCGAGGCTCAAAATAATAAATGCATCTGTGCATTTGTAGGAACTGGCTGCAGCTGAGAGGGCACGGAAGCAGGCAGAAGCTGAAAGAGATGAACTGTCTGATGAGCTGGCAAGCAACGCCTCTGGAAAGTGGGTGAAGAATTCATGCTGTTTTTTGTAGAACAGAGTAAACAATCATTGACATTTTCTGCTGTGGTCTCTGTGCTCAGGTCAGCCTTGACAGATGAGAAGCGTCGCCTGGAAGCTAAGATCGCCCAGCTAGAAGAGGAGCTGGAGGAGGAGCAGAGCAACATGGAGATCCTCAATGACAGGCTGAGGAAGAGCACACAGCAGGTGACAAGACCTTAGGAGATATGATTCATGAAGTGGCAAAACAAACTGCAGAGGCCTCATCCCTCTCTTTGCATGTGCACTCCACCCACAGGTGGATCAGCTGAACAATGAGCTGCAGACGGAGCGCACCACCTCCCAGAAGAACGAGAGTGCTCGGCAGCAGATGGAGCGCCAAAACAAGGAGCTGAAGGCCAAACTCCAGGAGATGGAGAACCAGGTCAAGTCCAAGTTCAAGTCCTCCATTTCAGCCTTGGAGGCTAAAGTGGCACAGTTGGAGGAGCAACTGGAGCAGGAGAACAGGTAACAAATAAGCACACAGAGCACACGGTATGTCTAATAAATAAAAGAATAAAGGTTGTTTTTGGAGGTTTCATGTCATTACAGACACACTGAACTTTTGTCAGTCTAACACCAAAAAAAGAAATTAAAATACATGTTCCAGTCATGCCATTATCATTAAAATTAATACTACTTCAACCATCTACAGTTAACGCTTAATTCAAAACACAATTTTCACTCTTCACCTTAAAATTATTTCAGTTGGTCTCTAACTCTTGTCCATCTTGTTTCAGGGATAAGCAGGCGACTGCCAAGAGTATGCGCCAGAAAGACAAGAAGCTCAAGGACCTGATGATGCAGGTGGAAGACGAAAGAAAACAGGCAGAGCAGTACAAAGACCAGGTAAAGTCACTAATCACTAATATGTTTTTATGTACAAACAAGAAAATACATTTAGTTTTGAAAGTGGGGTCAGTAGGTAAGTAAGTTAACATATTTCCGCTTTTCACCCACCAGGCGGAAAAGTCGAACACTCGCATGAAGCAGCTGAAGCGGCAACTAGAGGAGTCAGAGGAGGAGTCTCAGCGTGCTACGGCAGCCCGCAGGAAACTGCAGCGGGAGCTGGATGAAGCCACTGAGGCCAACGATGCCATGAGCCGTGAGGTCAACTCTCTCAAGAGCAAACTCAGGTAAGACAAACCGCCAGAGTCGCTCTAATCCTGTCTTTCTTATTGGGGCAAGGGGAGTATGTATATATATAAATTTGCCCTGTTTATTTTTTGTTTCTGTTGTGCTACAACAGTACACAAACAATGCAGAAAGCAAAGTATTTATGAGTAAACTGTGTATCCAATCCTGAGATGCTGTGTAAAATGTAAATAACTGAATGTAATGGTTTGCAAATCAGTTGAATCCTATATTTAACTGACAATAGTATAAAGACAACATATCTTTATGTGTTTGTTTATTAAATGTATGCCTTTTTTATTTGATACCAACAATGTGTGTCTAGAAAGTTGGGAAAGAGGAAGCAAAAGACGGGGAATGTTTTCAATGCACTAATTAGGTTAATAACATTATTAGGGTTAAACAGAGCATCTCAGAGAGCCTGAGTCTTTCAGAAATAAATTTTCAATGTGTGAAAGTCTGTGGGTAAATAATTAAACTAAGTTAATGCAAATTTATGGATATCATTACAAGATTCCAATTTTTTTGGAGAAATCTCTGTATACAAGTCACAAGGTTGCAAATCCATCCGCCCATCATCTTCTTCCAGTTATCCAGTTCACGGTCACAGGGAGCTTGCAGATCAATACTTAAAAACCTTCGTCGAGCAAGAAACCGGAGGGTATGTCTTACAATACTAGAGCAACAGGTCTCCTTGTTCCCAAACACAGTTGTTTAAAGAAGAGGTGATCTCAGACAATGGTAAACATGCTTTTATAGTGTAGTGGTTTACACATTTGCCTTACAAGCACCATGGAGGTTTACGTCAGGAAGGTCATCTGCTGTTTAAAAGAAAAAAAAAAAAACTCTGCCAAATTACAGATGTGGATTAATCTGCTCTGGCAACCCCTTTGGGGAAAAATACAAGTGAGCAGCCAAAGGTACATTCCGGTATCAAATTCAAAATTGTTATACGTTTTTTTTCTCAGTAATGTTATTTCTCATTTTCAACAAGCCATATGTTATCTTTTTTGCTATTTTCAGTCAAAAATAAGCTTTAAATTATCTGCAAGTCTTTGCGTTCTGCTGTAACATTTTATACAGCATCCTAACTTTTTGCAAACAGGACAGTACATCACCGTGCTTAACAGTGTACACACTTTTCAAACTAAAGAACCTCAGTGTTCTCAGTTGATATACATTTTAGTGCTACAGAACATATTGTCACTACAGTTCTCTTCAGAGGGTTTTAAATAAATATTTGAAGCTGTCACATTTTTGGTAAATTTGCTGAGTAGAAGCAAAACAATCATGTCCATCTCTATTCCAGAGGCAACCCTGAACCCAAGGAGTAACAGAGCAGGTATCTCTGCGCCTAAAAGTTACCCCATCACCATTTCTCATTAACGTACCCTAACTTTTCATCCCCCGTGCACCCTCTTAATGCTATCATTTCTTTCACTGAGCCTAACTGAGAGAAATGTGGCTATCAGTGATTTAACTGAAAAATTCTTAGTCTAGTTGTAAGTCATGTTGCACTATTTGGTTTTCATTATGCCCATTTCCTGTGTGCCATATTTTTCTCAGTGCTTGGTTTAACTGCCATAAACCAAACTCATTTTCCTGAGCAAGGAGTTAAATGAGTTCCAAAGATAACTGGCGTGCTTAACCTGTAACCAAAGCACAACCTGTACATTCTGTATTTCATCAACCCTCCTTGCAGTGTTCAACACCCAGCTGGTTTGCAAACAAGGCTTAACTAGCACATAAACTACAGCGTCCTCTCACTGTGACAATGTTTCTGTGTGTTTGTGTCTCGTTTACATCTCTTTGGTATTCTAGGCGTGGAAATGAGCCCTCCTTTGCCAGCACCCCTCGGCGCATAGGTGGAGGCCGAAGGGTGGTTGAGGATGCCTCAGAGGAAGACGCCGATCCCCAAAGCGACTTCAATGGAACAAAGTCTGTTGAGTAAGGGACCTTAAATAACCAAGCATTAAAATTACTGTTTAGGGCAAAGCCTGCCACTTAAAACAGAGAATTACTTCAAAAGCCTGTCATGCTATCTAATTCTTCCATATCACTTCAAAATATATTTTCCTCCTATTTCCAGTAGTGTACTGAGCTGCTGTCTTATTTCAGAGCACCTTTTCTTTACACAAAAACAATCAGGACATGATATGTACTAGGTGGGATCGGTTTGGTGGCCCTGCTTTTTGTGTGATTTGCTGGGTTTTTTTTTTCCTCCCTTTTTCCACTGTTTTTGTACTGCACTGACACAAACACAGGTGCTTCTAATTAACACCCACTTTACTTAACCAAAGATATCCTGTAAATCTACAGAAGAGTAACTACTATGAGTTACTGTCCTGTTGCCTGTGACTGCTGTTACTGTTTTGGAGCGCCACTGTAGGGGGTTCAGATTGGATGTGTAGACACATATTTTAGTACCCAGTCTGATTCCAATCAATGATGTTTATAAACCCCCCCACCCCGACCCAGCCAAATATTTTTAGATACCTTTTGTTCAGACAAGGATTAGGGTCACTCCAAGCAGAAGATTGTGAGTCAGATATCAACACTCCCAATAGCCTTCCTTTGTCCACATTTACTGTACATGTTTAGGTAGATTCTGATCACCCTAAACCAACTCAATCTCATTTTATAATTTTCTTTGTATTCAACAAATGTTTACATGACACCCTTTGTATCCAATAACTGTTGAACCACCTGCACAAGAAAATAAAGAACTAAAAAAAAAAAACAGATTAGACTTTCTCCGTTTAATGTTTCTGTTTTGGTCAGTAACGCATCACATTATTCACATCTGCTCAGTTTAGTAGAAAAAAAAACAGCTGCAAACCCGCAGGACAAAAGTTGGGTATAGTACCTCAGGCACATACAGTTTAAAGTCAGCATACAGAAGCAGCTGCATACATCCTGCACACAGCACACAGTGATTACAAGGATTGCAAGTAGTTGATGTTAGTCCAAGGAAGATTAAAGAGGACTTATTAGGCTTTTCTTAGATTTGCATCACATTGTTACCATAGTAAATGATCATATTAGACATGGCCAATGTTTCAAATTATGAGTTCAGCATTTGCGAGTCAAAACCTCAGGCTTCAGACTGCTCTAAATGCTTAGTTTTAGACTTTTTTTCTACACTTGGCTCTGTATGATGTCAATTAGTGCAAATATCCCCAATATGCTCATCTCAGATACACAGCTCTGGCACATTCGCCCTGTCCATCAACCTCTCTGTTCAACAATGTATAACATGAACTAGAAATCAGCATATTAGGTCCCCTTTAAACAGCAAACACAAGCAGAACCTCCAGTTCTCAGATATTATTGTCAATTCCTACACACAGGCTACAGTGCCACATACAGTGATAACTACTGTATAAAGGTAATATTTAGATATGCAACTGTAAATTTGCTTAATGAGCTGCTGGATGGCAGTAGTGACTACACCAGATTAACCAGAAACATTTGAAAAGCATCATGTCATATTTAAATCACTTCATTTCCAGGTTCCCCACATTACTTCCTAAAAAGCAGGAAAAGGACACTCAATACAGGCTCTTTTATACCTACACAAATATATGAACTGTGCTTATTTTCGACCATTTTAAAATCTATTATTGCTTGTCATGTTTACCGTATGTCCACCTTGTAAGCCTTAATGGCAGAAAGGGTACTATACATTCAACAGTGCACATGTGCCCATCTAACTTCTACTGTAAACTAAAGTCAGTAACAAGTCAAAAAGGTTTATGATAACATTAGATCGTAAATTTGCAGCTTGACAAATGTTATCTCTGAGGCAGAAAACTTATACCCAGTCTTCACATTTCTAAGCCCAGCATAGCAAAAAATAACATGTCTGCTAAAATAAGTCTGTATAATGGCAGGAGGGAGGTCATAGGAAGGGCCTGAGTAATGAGATTGCTTAAACCATCCTGAAGGAAAGTGGCATTCCCTCATTTCAAATCGTCTGACAGAGATGATAACCCACTTCAGTATTTTAGCAATTAGGTCAGCTGTGGAAATGCAGCAGACTTAAGGCCCGCATACCAAAGAGGTAACCGTAGTGATGAAGGCAGCAATGGCTGAAATACTAACACCAATTCATGGCAGAAAGTAATTCATTCTCAGCTCATTCATTCACCCAGTTTGAACAAAAATAACAATATCCATCCATCTTGCCCAGAAATCTTTCTCAAAGAATGAGAATGGAAAAAATAAAGAAAACACCACATTGCTTTTGTTTCAGTTTTTCTATTCATCACAGCTTTGGTTTTTGACGTTGTCATAAACACAATATTTGCTTCACTTTTTTATAAACAACACTCCAGATTCTTGGTCCCTATGCCAGGGTCACCTTCCAGTGCCTATAATTTGTATAACTGTCCCTCATGTGGGTCATGATTAATGGGCTAGTGCACTACATTAGTATTATGGGAGCAGTAATGTTTCAAAAGCTTTGCTGTGCTTGATCCAATCGCAGAAAGTACAAAACAGAAGGTCCACAGCATCAGAAACAGTAAAAGATATGGTGCGAATAGCAGGCTCCGTTAGATGCAGTGCTGCCTTCTGTGATATGTTGCAGTACTAGCCTGAGGGAGCAGATGTCCATGTGCTGATGGATGGAGCCTCTCTCCTTGTTCTGTGCAGGTACATTGCAAGGACAGCTCAGCAGGGCACATAGAGAAAAGGAAGACAGCTCAGCTCAAAATCCCATTTCAGCAGTTTATCAAGTTTTTGTTTTT
>VUQH01004261.1:11925-25652 GCA_015106775.1 Etroplus canarensis | reverse complement strand
GGAGTGGGGGTGGGGGGATATAACGTCAGTTTGAGGATTTGACGCGCCGACAGCCTCCAGACTGTCACTCTGCGTGGATATGACCGCGGCGTCACGCGTGTCTGAAAACACGCGTGGCTTATTGATAAATGATGTGTGTGGTGTGCGAGCAGAGGCCGAGCCTGGCTGCCGGCGGAGTAACACCATCCCGCCTGTAATACCTGCCGCCCTCCTTACCTGTTGATACAATAAAACGCACCGCTTCGTGTAACGGTGCTGCCCTGGCCGCCCGTTATATCAGCAGCAGCATGCGCCGCTTCCTGCCGTCAGATGTGCACCTTGTTGCGCACGGTGCGCTGCGTTGCCTTGGCAGCTCTGGTTTAAACATATCTAACAGTTATTGATCAGAATCTTGGGCTATTTTTAGATGCTTTTCCCCCCAGTGTGTTTCCACTGCCACTGGATCTGTGGATCTATACACGCTCCTTTGTGCCAGCTGCTGCTCAGCTACACCCACTTTTACATCACAGTTTGATCGTCAGTGGGCCAGACCTGTAAAACTATTGCTTAATAACCTATAAAAACACACCTCTGTTGTTCCTGCTTCTCTCAGTGTAAGCAAGTTTAACTATTTTATATGTCTTTTTGTTCCTGTAGTAAACAGTGCAGGGGTTGGCAACCTTCAGCTATTTTGTTTTTTTTGCAATAAAAATCTATATGGAGCTGCAAAACATATTTATAATGAGGGTTACAACCTATTAAGTATAAATTACCCTATCAGTATTACTAATTGACTGTAAATTCAGCTATTTTAAGGCATTAACACTGGTTTGCAGTGGACCGCAGATTATTTTTTCGTTACAGTGATACTGTGTTGTTGTTGTTACCTTTGTGAAATCATGGAATTAGTATTTTTTTAAATTCCTTTTTTTCAAACTCAGTTTTACAAATGTAGAGAGTAAATAATCTCTTTTAGGATTGATCAATAAAAGTGGCAATGTTAGATAAATAATCATTGCTTATTTTAATATTCATCAACTTTTGGTCAAAGGCTCAGAGGGCCACCAGAGGTGGTCTAAAGAGCCACAGGTTCAAGACCCCTGAAATAGTGGAGCAACAGGAACTTTTCTGTTTATGCTAATAATATAAAAGCACCTTTGTTTTCTTACTTATTCACTTGAGGGTAATATGGCAGGCCAACCTTCTTTGCAATTTTCACATTTTTCAAAGCCATCCCGTGGGCCGGGGTGGACTCTTTGGAAAGCCGGTTCTGGCCCCCCTGGGACTTATGTTTAACACCTGTGCTCTATTGAAAAGCCAGATGTGGGCTTAATATATAGCTTAGCTGTTCATGTTTCAATGTTTAGGTGTCTGCAGACACGGTAACAGCTTTTTGTCCTTTTTTTCATTCCTAAGTGAAGTGCTTGGGGTTGGGCTGCAGCTGCTGATTGTTTTCATTGTCATTTAATCAGAAAATTTCATCTATAAAAAGCCACAGGGAAAAGAAATCATGATTTTAGAAGTCACCTGCACCTTTTCAGTCAATGAAATGATGAGCAGCATGGCTGATTTTTGATTTCCGGTCAACCCATGAATATGGTTTTAACTTTACATGTGAGTTGGCGGGCTATACTTAAAAGAAATACATTTTTAGCTCTAGACGAGCATGATAGATATTTATAAATATGTTTTAACATGATATTAGGAAAATGAAAAACAATGAAGGTTTGTAAAGTAAAGGTTCGCACAGTGCCGCACCTATTCAAATAATAGTGATGAGGTATTCTTCTAGTGATTGCTGTTGACTGTTCAGTGTAATGATGAAATGCTGATGATGCTTCACATGAAGTATTAATAGAAGCACATTCTCCCTTTTTGTATAGTTTGCAGTATCATGTAATAGCTCTAAAAGGTGCTGGAGGAGGATCTGAGAAAGTGGCCTAAAGGCTTAGTTAAATAGCGATCCATCAGTGATTTGCTGGGTACAGATTTGGCTCTTTCTAGGTGTTACTACTGAGGTACATTTGGCTGCTCCCTTGTTTTCCAAGGGTTTGCCACAGCAGAGGAGTCCACATATGGAAGCCTGTCCTGATACAACCGATCCCATTTACCCAGACTTGGGACTGGCACTATGAGTACACTGGTTTGTGACTCCTCCTGACTGCTAACTGGAGACCTTTGTTGTGAGAGGCAAATGTGTAAAACACTGCACGACTGTAGACACTTCCTTTCTAGGTGTTGCTCTAGAGACTGAACAGTTAAGATTTCTTGTGGACAGAATTATGTTAGTGACAACCTCACTGACTAACTGTGGATCTTTGGTATTCAGAAATTTAATTTAAACACCTAGAAAAGCTGTATGAGGGATTGAAAAAGGTGATTTTGTTTCTTAGTTTTTGAAATGCACTCTTGCTTTTTTGTCCTAAATGAGTATAAGTGTGACTTTCCTGTCCAAGTGTTAGATAAAGTGAGGCAGGTGATGAACCTGTTTGAAATGGTGAAAATGGGGGAAAATGTCTCCAGCCTGAGTGCAGCATAACCTTGGTGGTTTGGACCTGTTATGCCTAGTAAGCATTAAAAAAGTTATTTGGATTTGTTAAACCTCTGATTTATAAATAAATAAAGATCATTCAGTGTCCAACCAAGTTCAGAAAAATAAGATCCTCATTAAAGAGCCTTTCTCCACAATGAGCTGATTTTATCACATCAAGGGGTCCAAATTGTGTTTTTCTCAGAACATATGAAGGAAAAATTGGAGCATCCTTATGCATATTTCTGGTTGCATTCTTTTTAAAGCATTTTGATTAAATGACTTGAAAAAAAATTTAAGGTTCCGTAAAGTCGGTGGGAACCAAAGAGTTTTTCAAGAGATACAACCTTTCATTCAACAATACTGACTCTGTAGTGTTGAAATTTACCATTCATCCAATTACCTTGAACATGTAAAGCACTAATATCACATCTCAAACCTCTGGTGACGTTTTAAGAGATAAATTGATTCTATAAGTACCCATGTCAGTGCCCTTCAAAATGTAATGCAACTGAAGTTGAAGTAGGTGGAAATCTAGAAAAGAAAAAACGCAGAGTGGACAGCCCTGTTCCTGCAGCTTAGTACCTTTGGCTGCTCTTTTGTATTCTTCCCAAGGGATCGCCACAGCGGATTAATCCGCATTGGTATTTTGGCAGAGGGTTTCGTTTTTTTCCGTTGGATGCCCTTCCTGACGCATTCGTCCATGGTGGGGAGGGGCTTGTGTCCCCAACCTGGAATCAAGCCAGGGACCTTTTGCTTGTAAGGCGAATGTGTAAAGCACTACACTACGGGCTCTCCCCTCTATTACAAGCCCCTTCATTGCAAACAAGCACAGGCACGTGCACTTCATAGACCTGTAGCTTGCTAAAGTCTTTAATCAAAGGCTAGATTTTCATAAGCCTGAAGCTCCCTCTCAGGATTTGCAATTAGCGAAAGGTTATGAAAATTTTGTCCAAGCCAAAAAGATACCCCACCCTTGCTTTAAATAAGTGACATAGAAATTGGAAAACCCATTACAAGATAAATTAAATGGGGGTGAAAATAGAGTAAGCTCACAGTTAGGGAGCATCCGTGAGTATTTTAACACAGCTGAAAATGAAACCAAACCTTGGGTTTAAAACTAAAACAGCTTTCTAATGGCATACATCTGCACAAGATTTATGTTTAGATTTATAGATTTGAATAACGAAGCTGCAAATTTACCGGTTGATCTACGTACCTACCTTCACCGATGGTCATGGTAGTAACTGAAAGAATGAGCCTGTGGATACAAGCAGCAGAAGAAAAACTTCCTCCATATTGTATTTGGGTTCTCCCTGAGAAATAGGATGAGGAGTTTGGTCATTCGGGAGGAGCTCAGAATAGAACCGCTACGCCTCCACATCGAATTGAGCCAGTCGAAGTGGTTCGGGCACCTCCTAGGCAAGGTTTTTTGGGCATTGCCTACCGGGAGGAGGGCCAGGGGGACACCAAGGCATTCCCAGGTCTTCGTGTCCTGTCTAGAAGTGATGCAGGAGGTGGCAGGGGAGAGGGTGGTCTGGGCATCTCGGCTTAAGCAGCTGCTCCTTTGACACTTATAGGCATCAGAGGATGGATAGATGGATGGTTGGATGCACTGAATATTTTTAAGGATGTAACGATTTCAACTTTTTCAGGCTGCAATTGACACACTTGACAGTGTTGATGAATTACATTTAATTAAAATTTGTAGCTATTAAATTACGCAAGTAAAAATATTCATTGATCATTTTCACTTAATAACTATACTCTGCTACACTGGACCATGATTCACTTTTATGGCAATTGATACTTAATGTTTCAGTGAGGGATGATGCTCATAATTTAAATTTTACCAGCTGTTTCACACCTGAGATGAAAAAAGAAATGTGTGGTTTTAATGAAAGTGGTAGTTTTGTCAGTTGTACTTGCACCAGGTGGCTGGGATGTTGTGCCCAGTGTTGGCTGGTCCCGCAATTGCTTATAGCAATAACAGTGTGTGAATAGTTGCAAACAATATTAATGAAAATGGAAGGCACATTAAAATTACAGTGTGCTATAATCTTTAAACATAGCTCTGTAAATTATACTGCTGTAAAGTTTCTGAGGTTTAAAATTGCAGTTTAGCTGATGGCCAGTGCTCTACCAGTGTTTGCTGCTGCTTATTAGCTTTTTGTGCCAGGGAAAGAAACGTTCATTATTAATAAATAACTTTCACAGTGTCTCTGAATGAGAACAAAAGTCAGAGATTTTCATGTCAGAAGCTTTAAACAGAAAAGAAGTGGCATTTTTTGTGAAAAAAATGCCAAAAAGTCAAAGTTTTATTTAAAATTCAAAATATTTGCTGATTAATTTTCCCTCGGTTGAGTGATGGATTTATCCATAACAACAGTGACGGTTTGCACCTGTCTGCTGTATTGTTTTGAATGCCAGAAAATAAAGGAAAAAAATCTATCACAATTTTCCTGACTCTCAAGGTGACTTCTTCAGATTTCTTGTTTTATCTGTCAAATGTATCAAAGCCAACTCACATTTAGTTTATTAAAACTTATTTCTGGGTTGTTGTTTTTTTTTGGCTTGAAAACTAAAACTGAACTGTCATTTGGGTTCTACTACACACCAGTGAGTCAGAATATTCTAGCCACTCACAGATTAAGTGAATGGCATTTTATATCACATGGTTATCATACACACACAGGGAACAATCTTCCAGTAGATACGCTCAAAAGTATTGAGCCATGGCCCTTAATCATTGAATTCAGGTGTTCCGTTCAGCCTCATTGCCAAAATCAAGCACCAAGAAATGCAGTCTGCCTTCACAAACATTTGTGAAAGAGTGGGTCATTTTAAAGAGGTTACTGAATTTGAGCATGGCACTATAGGATGCCACTGTTGCAACAAGTCAGTCAGTGAAATTTCTTCCCCTCCTAGTTATTCTACCAACTACTGTATGTGGTATTATTGCAAAGTGGAGCCATTTCGGAACCACAGCAACCCAGCCACGAAGTGACAGACCACCAAGTGCATAAAAGGCACCAACACTCTGCTGATTCAATAACTGCAGAGTTCCAAAGCCCCTCTGGCATTGACTTCAGCACAAAAAGGGCGTGTCAGGAGCTTCATGGCGTTGGTTTCATTGGTTGAGCAGCTGCATGCGAGCCTTACATCACTAGATACAATGCCAAGCGTAGGATGGACTGGTGTAAAGCATGCCACCACTGGACTCTAGAGCAGTGGAAACATGTTCTGGCGAGTGATGTATCATGCTTCTTTATCTGGCAGTTTGATGGAAAAGTCTTTGTTTGGTAAATGCCAGGAGAATGTTACTTTCTTGACTACACTTTGTAAAGTTTGGTAGAGGAAGGAAAATGCTGTGGGATTGTTTTTCTTGGGTTTGCCCAAGTCCCTTAGTTTAAGTAAAGGGAAATCTTAATGCTTATGCTTACCAAGACATTTTGGACAACACTTGTGGTAACAACTTGGGGAAGGTCTTTTTCTGTTCCAGCATTACTGTGTCCCAGTGCTTAAGAGCAAGGCCCATAAAAGCATGGTTGGATGAGTTTGGTATGGGAGAACTAACTGGCCCGCACAGAGCCCTGACCTCAAGTGCCTTTGGAATAAACTAGAACTAAGACTGTGAGGCAGGTCCTCGTGTTTGATATCAGTGTCTGACCTCACAGAACCTCTTCTAGATGAATGGGCAAAAATTCCCTCAGAACCATTCAGAAATCTTGTAGAAAGCCTTCTTAGAAGAGTGGAAGCTGTTATAGCTACAGATGGGGGCCAGCTATGTATATAGAATGGGATGTCATAAAAGCTCCTATAGCTGTAATCTGTAGGTGGCCCAAATACTTTTGTCCGTATAGTGCATGTTGGATATGGGAGAAGTGGTGGGTGTAAAGACCTTGAGCGACTTTGATAGGGGCCAGCTCATTATGGTAAGGATTGTGTTGGATGTGAAAGGATCTGCAGCTGACATCTCAGTGCTAGATATCACAGGCACCTTCAGAGGTCTTGGCAAAGGACCAGCAACATATTAGGCAGAAGTGGACATACTGTTCTGGCACATTGGTGTATATTAGTTTGCACTGCTGCATGTTATGTTAGGAGGGATTAGACCATATAATATCATACTTTGTATATTAAATTTCCGCATAAATTTGCAGTGCAGTCTTTTCAAACAAAATCCTCGTTCGTAAAAGCTTCTGATGTTGCAAATGTGTCCTGTTGCCTCGCATTTTGTTTCACAGGAGTCCCGAGCCGCCTCGGCTTCTTTGAACTGTCTTCTCTCTTCTCTGGAGCTGCAGCAGCAGCAACCTGGCAATACAAATAACTGTCTGTGCACTGGCGGCTTATAGGTGGAGACAGTCTATTTGTAGAGCCTGTGGCTAGGTTAATCCCTAATGATACAGGCCCTCTTCTCTGCTCCCTTACATCCTTTCAACACCTGCCTATTTCTCTTATTGTCACTGTCATTATCACTGCAGTTAATTTCCAGTTTAAAGAGAAGTAGGCATAAACGTGGAAACAGCCAAATGTGAATGATGAGCGTTCTAACATGTTGTGGTAGTTCCAGTTGTGCTGTGCAGGGATTGATAAGTTCTCACGCTGGTTCTGAATGGTCACATGTGAAACTTTTTATAGCATCATCCCAGACACAAAGGCCCCAAAAATGTAAAAATCTGATAGGTAAAGATGCGTGACAGTGCAGAGCAGATGGTATAAAGCCCACAGTGCGAAACATGATCCAGATGTTGCATGTCTCGATTTTTACAGAGATGTCAATGCTTTGAGTTTAACCAACTGGAACGGACCGTTGTAGAGGTCTTTTCAATATTCATGTAAGTTTACCAGTTCTACTGCAAGATAACAAACATGCTTCGTCACTTCAGGCCTTATGATATACGCTCTGCTTGATCAGTCCAGTCAAACCTGCATTTAAGCTCCATTATTGTCTGATATTTTGCCCCAAGAGCACATGCTGTCTGCAGTTATCGACTTTTTTGTGCAGCTTTGCCGAGACCGAGCTTTTCATTACTCCTGCGGTGATCTGTTACACAGTCCTGTTGCCGTGGTAACATGTCACATTTGAGATGGACATGGGTAGGCAGCAGTTTGGAGCTCAATTGTGTGTTTCCAACTGGAAGAGAGAGAGAGAGAGAGAGAGATGGGCATCTCACTGGCCTACAGCTCTGGTAGATTTTTTTTAGGTCTTTGAATATTGGAATATTAAGGAGGTTTTGGTTTGAATAAAAATGTTTCTTATCCTGCTGCAGGCTTTAGGAGTGGTGTTTGTTAGACCCTCGCCTTTGAGTTAATAAATCTCTGTAGCCACAGCTTTGTGGAACTTGTGTGCAGCTTGTATGCAGAGTTCGTTCTGCTGTCACTTTGTAATTTGTGACTCATAATTCACTCATGATTTGCTGCTGTGTGGCATAAGTTTTTATTCAGCTGTGCCAGTGGCCGGAGGCATAATTTTTTTTTTAATTGTCTGGCCCATCCTCATGAGCACAGTCTCTCTAGATTTTGGTAGTCAAAGGCCTCTGTGAACTTACAAAAGAAGGTTTTGTCCAGATAAACTAAAAAATGTCTTAGGATGACATTTGACATCAAAAAGGCCAAAGCTCAACTTTCTTTTGACACCACAGTGTTCTGCAATGACACTTTTTTCCTTTATTTAAACCATAACTCAGCTTAACAGAAAAGAAGAGGAGCTTTTTTTCAACCATATCTCAGATTGTGTCAGATACTGAGAGCTGGTGACACTAATCTTTGGTGCCTGCATATATTGAATCCCTTCACCGGCAGACAAACACAGCCGCCAGGCTGTAATTCCAGTTCTTTATAATATTTATCAGGGGTAGCTGTCATTCTCCAGTCAATCATGAGTCTTGGTGCAGTTTGTTAGACTCCACCACAGGTTAGTCAAACCTTCTTGCATGAATTTGCAATTTTTAAGAATGCTTTTCTTGACATTTGAACCATCACAGGGGAATTCATATTTATTGTTGTAACCGTGCAATGTGTGGAACCATATTTTAAATTAGAGATGCCATCACTTAACTAATGCCTAATTTTGTGTGAGCGCGCGCGCACATGTGTAATGATATATGGCGACACCAACAGCCTTTTTTGAAGTGATGACTGACAAAATAAAGCCAATTTTTTAAAGATGCCTCTGTTGAGCCTTGAACAGTCAGCTCAAAGGTTTAAAGACTAATAACAGAAGTGAGTGCATGCTGTAACCTCTTCAGTGATCTGCACCCTGAGGAACGACAGCTTAAGACTGATTCACCAAATATTCTGTATGATTCTTTAGGAAGTATCCTGCTGTGAGAAGAAAAATCCTCTTTTTGTTTTTTTAAGTAAACAAATTTGCAGGCTTTGTTTGAAGGACTGAATTAAATGAATGTGCTATGATCCAGTAGGACACCTCTTACTTGAGGAATCAGAGCTTAAATTTCTGTGTGGGATTACAGGTATTGCCCATAATTGAATCAGTTCCTGCAAAATCCCACACACAATTACAGTGATCTAATAACGTTTAGCCCAGCCTTTGCACCGGTGTGGAAACGGCCAGAAACGCTGCACTGACAGGTGAACCGATATCCAACCTGGACAACACCTGGTGTGCTCACTCTCTCTCTCTCTCTCTCTCTCTCTCTCTCTCTCTCTCTCTCGCTCTGCGTGACTGGAAGTTCCTGCTGCTCAGAAACTCTTTCTAGAATACCTGAACAGACTTCAATTTTGAAGTGAAGGCGTACATTTACAATATCTGATGTGTTGGTTTCTCTCTCTCTCTCTGTCTCTCTCCACCATGGTTACACTAATACAATTAATGTGTTTGATAGATTGATTGATGCTGATCTGTTTTGCCATTGTTCTGGTTACTTTTGTTAAATCTGTTTGACATTTTCCATCATTAGCACCTTTTCTGATTGGCTTCAGTGCAGGGAGAGGAAGCACTGTACCCTGGGCGTGTATTGATGCTTCCCTTAGGTCTGCATAATTATTATGTGTTGAATATTTTGATGCATGTTTTTTTGTTAGAACCGTGTTTAATGAGCAGCCCAACATGTAAAAAAGCACCTTATCTAATAAGCATTTTTAGTTTTCTTCTGAAGATAATTCACTATTTATAATTACATGTAAACTGGATGGTGAGGCATTTACTGAAGACATCACCTTTTGTTTCAGTGGATACTAACAGGGGAGAACGTGCAAAGAACATGTTCTCCCTGGTTAGTATCGGAGTTAGTTCTCCCCATGCTTGCGTGGGCTCTCTCCGGATGCTCCGGCTTTCTCCCACAGTCCAAAGACATGCAAAGCGGTTAGTTTAATAGGTGATTCTAAATTGACCGTAGGTGTGACTGTGAATGGTTGTCCACCTCTCTGTGCTGGCTCTGCGACAGACTGGCGACCTGTCCAGGGTATACCCTGCCTTTCGCTCTATGACAGCTAACATAGGCTCCAGCGCCCCCGCAACCCTAAATCGGATAAGCGGAAGAAAATGAATGAATGAATGGATACTAACCTTACCAACTGATTATGTTCATCTTGCTATTACTCTAGTTACTGTGAGGTCAGTGATTACACAAATATTTGCAATTAGTACTTTGACACACAAAATAAGACTGCTTTTGCTGTATGTGTGTTAACTGTACTGCTCTTATTATAGAGAATAAATGTGCACTGACTGTTGGCTTTTAGTTTGTAGAAACCAGCATACTTGCTAAATATAGATTGGAAAAAACAGTCTTCTAAATATTAGTTTGGAATTTATTTATTACACGGCTTTTGTAAGGGTCCATACTCATAAACAGTGATCACAGAGAAAGGCGAGAAGCTCAAACTAGCAACTTGTTGGGTTCTAGCCAGCTGCTCTAATCTCTGGTCTTTGTCTCTCCCCAGTTTCCCACCTACTGTTTCTAACTGCCCACCTTAAAACGGGTGATATAGTTTACTTGTCTGCAAGTCTGCTGGGTCCACTTGGGTCCAATTAGAGATGTCATCAGAACTGATACTTAGGATGCCTTTTAAAATTCAAAGATATCTTTATTTTTTCCAGTACCAAAAGTACCAGATGCAGCGTAAGTAGTGAGGTTGCAATTATTCTGGAACTGATGAGGTGAGCATACGCCTGTAAATGTTCTAGTCTGTCCTTACATGCTGAAGAAGAAGGATGCCCACAAGCACAGGAAAAACTACAAATGAAAAGAAACCCTGACATTTTGAAGATAGTGACTAGTGCAGCTGCTGGGATAGCTCTGCCTGACTCAATATGAAAGGGCTTTTGGTGTCAAAGTTGAAGCAGATCACCAAGGAGTGACAGTTGATTTAGAAAAGGTAATGTGCACACGATGCTATCCTGTTTTTCAGACCGAGGGTGAAAATACTTGCACATTAGTGAAGCACCTAAAAGGAACCAGCATCCAGATCTGTTCAAGGAATTCAAGGATTCAGTTCAAATTTAGAACTTCCAAAATTTTTATCCTTCTTATGCTATCCTAAAATACTCATTACTGTTTAGTCTGAGACAGGTAGCATTGCTGTTGTGAAATCAGCTATGTTCCACAGTCTAAAACGTTTGCAGTGGCTAACACTTTATAAATGCTTAATGTGATGTAACTAATGTCATACCTCTTAGTAACAACGCTGATATGTTGATCTTCCTTTCAGAAACCTTGAACTCAATCAAAAGTCATGTAATGTTACTGGTAATGACTACTAAATTTCTGGTATCACGACATCACTAGGTCCGAGTGATCGAAATTTCATCATCAGACATTGAACATGAGTTTGCATGACCTAGTCTCTGGACAACTACAGATGTGCTGCTTGTGTCTCCCTTTCAGTGTCCACCAGAGTATAATTGAGATCTAACATGGCAGGCTGGAACTGCCCCACCACCAACACACACACACAGAATTGTACAAATCCCAACTGTGGCAAAGATTAAAGGGGTAGTTACTGCCAGTTTTTAAAATATGAATTTCGAGCCCCGTGAATAACACATTTCAGAAAAATAACCAACTCTGTGCTGCACCCACAGTTCCCTTAAAGTACCCAAAGTGGGAATAGATACAAATAATTTATCATCACTTGGCTTGACAAGCTTAAATTTAAAGCTGTAGACAGTGTAGAAATTTTCAGAAACTACAGAGTTGGAGCTGTTCTACTGGATAAACTACATGATGACATCATTTCTGAATTACCCAGAGCAACTTTTTTCAGTACATAATTCAATTTTAAAAAATATAATAAATGCACATAAGACAGCATACAGTATTTTCATACTTATACAAAATCCCCCCTAGGATTAATGAAGTATTCTGATTCTGATTTTCAGAGAGGAATATATCTGTAATGGGCCATTATCAGCTTACCAAACCGAGGGTAATCTCTTTGAACCACTGCTTGCTTTATACATATTTGAATTGATTATTAGATTTCCTTAGATTGCTGATTGGTTAATCAAAAATCAGAAAACCAATCAGTTCTGCTGATACAGTGAGAGCTTAAGTAAAAGGCTGCAGTTAAAACTGTGAGCGATATATTGTATTTAATAGTTATGTGATTTATCTATTTTGTAAAATTAAATATGTTAGTAGCAGCATTCAGTGCCATGCCATTATACATAAAACCACAATCAGGGGATTCCGCAGTACGTGTTATCCACTTACCAAAAAACAAAATAAAAAAGAAGAAATCGCACATACACACTGTAAACCTTATGGAGTCACTTGATTCACAGCACTTCTTTACTGTTGTCACACGTTGCAGACCTGTAAAAGTTTTTACAGAAAGGGTTTTTTACACTTTTCAGTATAGTTGGCAGGACTGTTGCAGGCTCTGCAGCAGCTTGTAATTTGTTATGCAGCTTGTCACTCCATGACACCAGTGCCCTAATTTCAAAAACATGTTACTTGGGTGTTGGACTTTTGGGACATGCCATACTGTCAAATGAGAATAAACAAATTAAATTAGATGACAGACTGGAACAATGATAACAACCCAATAGGGGATTAAACCAAGCCCAGGTTTGATGTGTTTGTTTTGCCATTTTGAACTGACAAAACATTTCAAATTTGCTAAGTTTCTAAACTACACATAGTTTTGATGTATCTTTTGAGTTGTAAGGTACATTTGAAATTGATTGGAGGGGCTTGATTTAGTGCAGACCTGCCCGGTGCACCAATTATTGCTGCCTGGTTTCTCTGAATGAAACTCAGGATTAGACCACAGCAAAGCGAGTGCAGCCCTGCGATGTAGACCAACACTTGAAAAGAAAAAGTCATCTGTGCTTTGGAGTCTACCAGCAACATGTTTTCTGCACAGCCTGATGTCTCCTGCTACTGCTTCTGCTATTCCCCTTCATCTTGGTGCCTGCCGACTTCTGCCAACTCTACGGGATTAAAAGGGAGCGCAGAAGGGCCAGAGCAGCTCCTTGGTGTCTTTCTACTCTTCATTTTCTCACCACAGCAGTACATTGGGATTTTGGTGTCTGTCTTTCTTCTCAGCCTTACAGCTTCTCTTTGCCCCTTCTTTTTTTTCCAACACAGGGGTGAGGTCAGTAATAATCAAACAGGCATTTCATTTATGCTCAGCTGTTTGGACCGCTTTGCCATCACTCTTCTTTGACGTTCTTCTGTGCCAGCTGCCTGTATCCACCTACATTACAGTTAAACTGTGCAGTTTGGTTGCTACCAGCAGCATGTACCTGCGCTGTTCTGGCAGCAGATCACAAATGGCCTTGCCATCATGTGCCGTTGAGCATAAAAGGGGACTGGTTTTAGATTTGTTATCTGCCTGTGGCAAGCTGGGACTAGACCTCAGTAGCCTCAGGTGTGGTGGCACAGCATTTAACTTGCTAATGATTAAAAGAGAAGCATTTCTGAAGTCAGTCCAGCTGGGTTGCTTGATCTGATCCTGCTAGGTAATGGAATAGCCTCATCCATATTTTTAACCCAAATACCACCTTTTGTTTGATCCATAGTGCACACAGTGGTTTTGATAGTACAGAGGCAGGAGGGAGAGAAAACAAAGGGCGGAGGTATTTCAGAGTTAAAGCCTGAGTCAGAGAAGCTGGAAGGCTAAGAGGTGGGGGGATGGGAGGACAAAGAGGCGTGGAGGATGGGGAGGGAGTTGGCGCTCAGTACAGAGCCCTCATGCCGAGAGTGGGAGCTTTATATAATGGCCAGGTAGTGTGCAAGCGCCCCCC
>VUQH01004261.1:0-11905 GCA_015106775.1 Etroplus canarensis | reverse complement strand
CCCCCCCCCCCCCCCAGTCCACCTACACAGCCTCTGCACTCACAAAAACACACACAAACACACACATTCTGCAGAACCTTTGCAAAAACTGCTTGGCACAACATTATTAGCCTCACCATCTCCCAGTCTCCAGGGACTCAAAAGAACTGCATTACTGTTCACCTCCTCAAAACCAAGTATATTGCAGTGGATTTTTTAGCTCCGCTAGCAAACATCAAACTCAAAGGAAAACAATTTTGGTTCCTCAAAGCTTCTGGTTCAGTATGATGGCTGGAGATGAAACAGTGTCAGATACACACACTGAAATCATTTCACCAAGATCTAAATGAGACAAACTTAAAGCTGATGCTTTTCTTCATTCACTTTGATCATTAGTAGCTCCAGTGCTTCGGATTTAATCTGATAGTCTGTTTTATTTTGAAAACCCACACCTATACATGGTGTCTGTTGCATGTAAGGAAATGCAGCGATCCCCGTACGCACTTTATGTCCCACTAGTACTTCAGGGAAACACTGAATGTTTGTCTGCATATTCCGTGCTTTTTGCAACAACTATTTATCCGATCTCGACAAGTACATTGCTGAGGATAAAGTCCAGTGTCAGGTATGGTGCCGTGAGTTTAATTTCAAGTGGAAATAACTGTGAAAACCGGTAACATTTTTCTCCCCTAACAAAGCAGAAGCCAACACTGAACACCAGTAGAGGTTTTAGATTTTTGCTCCTACCACAATCAGCTCAGTACAGTGAAGGTTAAGCCAATCTGAATAGGTCTGAGTTTGTCAGATGACCTTCAGTAGTGACTCTGGGTTTGTGTCAGACAATGCTGGTCTTTGGTGAACACAGCACCTTTTTTTGGGGATGGAAGGTTAATTTGATCATATTAACATTTAAGCGTTCTTTAACTAAATGCACCCTAAGGAGAGAGAAAGCGGGCTCATGTGGGCATTTCACTTTTACTCTTCACTGATTTTTATCATGTGCATCTGTGAGCAACTTACCTGTTTGCAGTGCAGAACAATGAGGGAAAGGAGTGATAAAAACCTAAACCAACCAAGGGAAAGTTCATGAGAAAACCTACGAATAGAACTTGGTATTTTTGATAGTTGTCAGAATGTTTCAATACCAGTACAGATTATTGTAAACATGCTTGCATCAAATGTGATAACCATTCATTTATTTAAATAGTAATTTTAAGATTTAAGAGCACTCTTGTAGAGCAGATTGTCTTGAGCCACTAAATGAAGACAGGGGTTTTCTATAAAGCTTGTTTTCTGAAGGTTCAAAGCGTGAAGTGATTATGATATTCCTGCAGGCTGCAAGATAGAGTCAGGATCAAGGTGTGGTCTGGAGACTTGAGTCTCAGTGTCGTCATGAGGGAAGGAAAATATTTATGGTGTTCTGTGTCACCTCAGGCAATGGAAAAAAAGCAAGCCTAAATTTGTCCTCCTGTGCAGGCTAAATTTGTACTGGGCTATTTCAATCTTGCACCCAATCTTTTCGTAACCGTTAGTGGCGCTAATCATCATTATCAAAAATATTTTAGTCTTTGATCAGCTCCATGGAAATGTTTGTGTTCAGCTGGCTGTGGCTTTTCAGCCGCTCTTTAGATTTATTACTTTGCACATGAGGAAAGCGCCAGTGTGTGCATGTCATATGACGGTCATGTGGCTGAACGGTGCATTTGAGGTTTGCATCAGAGTGTTGTGCATGGATTCCTGATTGCAGTGTGTGTGCGTGCGTGAGAACATGTTTCTCATCGCATGCTAAGTCCCTTGTGAGCCAGTTCCATGGCACGTTTGCTCCATCTTTGCAACTACCCTCTGCATGTGTGCTCAGTTGAACTGAAGTACTTTGCATGACAACTGAAGTGTGTGTGTGTGTGTGTGTGTGCGCTCATTTTCAAATTTCCTGTTTGCACCTGTTATTTTCTCTTTTACAATTGTGATTAAAATCAAGATAAAAGCATCCTGATAAAAAACATTATATTCAACAAAGACATTTCACAGTAGGAAAACCAAAGCTGCAGGTGTAAACCGTAAGTCATGATGGCGGAATTACATTTTGTTGCCTCAGCTTGAGGGTTCTGATATTGCAGTTGCAAGCTAATGGTTACACTTTCATGACATTGTGGATATTTGAATATAACAAAGAAGCACATTAAAACATGTCACTGTACATTTAACTACTATAAACAAAAGCACATTATAAGAAAACAGTAGAAAGACATATTTAGTAAATGCGCAAAGGCTAAAAACACTGGTTCACTCCACTTGAAGGATTCAAACAATCTGGGATAGCTCAGAGTAACTTCAGCTACAGTAGACCCAAAGCTATTTCTACTTTTGTAATATGCACAAGCACATTATTATAGTCATAATTGAAGTGAACAAAAATTAATGAACCTCAGTCTTTTAAATGCCAAAAGGCTAACGGCATTTGGAAAAAACAAAAGCTCATAGACCAAACGTTATGCACTGGGTAAGACAAATGATGCAAGACTTGCGGCCAAGAATAGCAAAAAGCCTTTTTTGAAAGCTTTTTTTTAACAAAACAACAAAAAAACCCATACATTTTAATAGAGAGTCAATCTGAATAACTAATTGGTGTAAACAAGTGGTTGTCAAATCTTTTTGGCATGCCCCACTTCAGAAGCCAAAAAACGCACAAAAATGCACACCCCAGAATTTCATCAGTCACCCACAGTAAAAAAGGATACTGAATTTTATTTAAATAAAGGTGCATATTAGAGTAGTGGTTTACACATTCACCTTACAAGCAAAAAGTCCCTGGTTCAATTCCAAGTGGGAAAACAAGCCCCTCTCACTATGGAGGGTTGGGTCACGAAGGGCATCCAGCATTAAACCCCTGCCAAATTATCAGTATGGATTAATGTGCTGTGGCAACCCCCTTTACTGACAATACAGTGGATTATCAGCAGCCAACATTTGCTGGTTTCTTTTGTATATAAAAACCATATCTGTTCGCCGTAGTTTCACTTAATATTTTTCACCTGCTTGCCCACCCCCCATCTGCAGTGGCGCCACACCACACCAGTGGGGCCTGCCCCACAGTTTGAAAACCACTGGTGCGAACCATCTAAATGTTTAGTTTATTTTACCATTTGAATGGACAAGAGAATATTTTTTTTCCTTTTGTGTGAATTTAAATATTTAGTTTGTGATAACTTTTTTTTTTAAAAAAGCAATAGTAAGAGAAGTGATTTATTCAGCATTTTCTTTCCATTTTTAGCTTATCATGTTGAAGAACCAATGAGCTAATTCCATGTTATGGCGTCCGTCAACAGCCAGTCTGTCCACAAGTCACAAGAATCGCTACTCCTCCTGGAGTATTGGTCAGATATTAGTGAAAGTTGGACACATTGATCACCTAATGGGTGTTCATTCAAATTTAGCTCAAGGTCATATTTATTGTTTTTATGGGCACTTTTACTTTTTCACAAGAATTGTTTCTCCTAAGAGTATTGGTCTGGATTGTAATGTTTACAAAACAAGTGTTTGCGTGTGCCCCTTTCCACATAAATGCTGTCATTAGGTTTATTTATGGAATAATGATGTCTAAAGCTTAAGTCAAGATCTAGGTCTTTTGTCCTGGATATGACTTGTTTGTCAGCCTCCGTGACTTCTCATTGGATTTTGATTTAGTTTGTGCAATACAGCCAAACACTGACAAGAAAACTCATCATTTTCTTTCTGTTCTGTGATGGATTGTGAGCCAGATGAGCTGCTATGTCAAGCCATTGTTGAAATTAATCTTTCTAAAATGTTGATAAAAATATTGTTACAAGAAAAATAGAAATCAAAAGTTGCTTGTGAATGTGGGAAGGATAAAAATCAATCATCTCTTTAGATATCTTTAGAATTACTGTTCATTTGGGTTAATTTTGCAGACAGATAGGCCAGTATTGATTACAGCTGCAATAATTAGTGAAAAAATTTATCAGTTGAAATTCAAAGTTAATCCTGTAAATTATTTAAATTAATTTCAGAAAAGTGCTTTCTTGTGTTTTGCTCTTCTATTTTTGCTGCTTCATTATCTGAGGATTTGGGAAATGTTGATGGGCCCTCTTCTTTACAGTTTTAGCAATTTTGATGAGGTAGGCTCATATCTGTCCCTTAAGTTAATGTGACTTTATTTTGCCAAGAAGGTTGTGTTTTCACTGGTGGTGGTTTGTCTGTGTGCAATATAACTCCGAACGTTGTGAAGGGATTGTATTTTTTTTTTTGAGAGATGGAGTGTAGTGCAAGCAACAAATCATTAAATTTTGGAGATGATCCAGATTATGATCCAGGAATAATGTGGAATAAGGAATCCAGGAATAAGGCAAAACTGGCCCTGGCACAGGTTTGTGCTTGCCAAGTGATTCTAAATTTTTCACTCTCCATCAATCAACTCTCCATCATCAACACTCTCCATCTTTTTCACCTTCAGCATTCAGCTAGGTAGTTTCTTGAGTAATCTAAGGGACAGACTGACGCCATGTATCACATACCTCTACCTCACCTCTCCCCTTGGATAGAAAAAGTGAATATAAAAATCCAAGAAACAGGTCTGCAAGCTTTTTCAAATTGACATGAAAACATGCAGTGGACATTGACACCATAACTATGTACTTTTTGCCTGCTCCCTTGTATTATTCTCCCCAAGGGGTCACCACATCAGATTCATGCACATCGGTAATTTGACATAGGTTTTATGCCAGATACCCTTCCTGACGCAACCCTCCCTGGTCAGAGGGGCTTGTGGCCCCACCTGGAATTGAACCAGGGACCCTTTAGCCTGTAAGGCAAATGTGTAAACCCCTGCACACATCATCACTGTACCTTTCGGTCACTCCTTTGTATTCTCCGCCAAGGGGTCACCACAGCGGTTTCATCCGCATCTGTAATTTGGCAGAGGTTTTACACCAGATGCCCTTCTTGACGCAATCAACCGTGTTGAGACGGGCTTGTGCCCCCACCTGGGATCGGACCAGGGACCTTTCGCTTGTAAGGTGATTCTACAATGCTGCCCTGGAGAGTGAAAAATGAGTATGTGTGGAGCTGGTAACTTGTAGTGATCAGGACTTTCTCAGACGCAAGAACTCATTGCCAGCTCGTCTGCAATTTCGGAGACCAGTGTTTCTCCTGACTGATAAAATAGCTCATTCAGGGTGGCTCGGCCACTGGCCAGTTCCAACCTGTCTCTCCTCATCAAACAGTCCTCCGTGCTGCCTGTTTCCTTTCATTATAACTTCACTGCATTCACTGCAGCACAGCAGCACTAACAGGTGTGGGCTGAAGGTGAGGGTCACTTGGTTTGTATGTGAGCATATGTGTGTGTGTGAGAGAGAGAGAGAGCTGAAGCATGTGGTAGGTTCCCTTCTTTGGTTTGGTGCATGTATTCCAGGTGTTTTAATAAATCTCTCACAGGTCCAGAACTATTACTCTGTGTCTCTGTTTCCCCTATAGCGCATAGGCATCGACATGTGCTATTTTCAATTTAGAGCTCTGTGTTTAAAACGTTACTGCAGTAGAGCTGAGAAACAGGAGATGTTATTTCAGGTGTCCTGGATGTAACAGTCCTGGCGCTTTGCAGTATTAGATGACTGACATTTGGAGCTCTTCCAAGGCGTGAAAGGCACGAAGCTTTCACAGTTGAATCATCACTTCAAAATCCGAGTAACCTTCAGTGTATTTGAAGGGACAACTGAGTAACCCTAATGCTTGAAAGACATTAACTGCAACCTCTGAAGTGCATATTAGTAAGAAAACTTCAATTCAAAACAGCAGATGAAACACTTTAACAATCAAACAGTGCAAAGAGAGAAATCAAAATGTTCTGTTTGGTTGGAGGCTGCAGAACATCTGTGTATTTTGAAAAGGTTTTAAAATAATCCAATATGAAAAAAAATATCATAGAATCCTACAAACTTATCTTAACCCGAGAAATAAAACACTTCACCATTTTAGAAAGTTGGACATACAGTTAATAAGCTGTGTGCAAAAAACATACCACCAACTTTGAGCCCTCCTTGTGTTCTTGAGGGACAGACATTGTGAAAAGAATTAAGGGCGGTGTCTAATCAGGAGCCCAATTTCAAAACATGTCACCGTAGAGCTTATTTATGAGCTGGGTGACTCTATCCCAGCAGTCGCACTAGTCGCCATCTTCCCACATGTAGTTCTAGATTTGTCGGTTTTAGTTTTCCTGTGTTTTTGGACATCCTTCTTCAGACTGTAAGGATAGACTACTACTAGGCGTATGCTGTCACCATCAGTCCCGGAAGAACTTCAGCTTCGTCACTTACATTGGATCTCATACTTCCGCTGTATCCAGTACTTCTTGTATTGGAAAAGTAAAGGAATTGTTGCATTTTCAAAATTTTGGTACTGAAAAGTATCTTAAGTATTGGCTCTGGTGAGATCCCTAGAGCATAAAAGTCACCAATGTCAGCTGTCTTGGTAAGTGCAGAATTCCAAACCTTCTTTGACATTAACATCAGCACCAAAACCGTGTGCCAGAATTTTCATGGCATGGGTTTCTATGGCCGAGCAACTGCAATACATCAGCAAGCACAATATCAAGCTTCAGGTAGAATGGAAAAAAAAAAATGCTTCCACTGAATTCTGGAATAGTGGAAACATGTTCTGTGGAGTGATGAGTCACACTTCTCTCTCTTGCATTCAGATGATGAGAATGCCAGGAGAATGTTACCTGCCTGACTACTGTGCCAACAATAAAGTTTGGTGGAGGAGGAATAATGCTATGGGTTTTTTTTTCTTGGGTTGGCCTGGGCCCCTTAGTTCCGGTGATTAAAAAAGTATTCTGATTCTGAATTAGAGTGGAGGCTGATCCAGATCCTGAGCAAGATCCTCTTGTCCAGTATTAGTGTCTGACCTCACAAATGCTCTTCTGGATAAATTCCCACAGAAACATTCCAGAATCCTGTAGAAGAGCAGAAGCTGTTCCAGTTGCAAATGGGGACCAACTCCATATTAATGACAGCGGATTTAGAATGGGATGTCATAAAACCCTTTAGTTGTTCCCAAATATTGCAGCGAGATTACTGATAGGGACCAAAAAGAGAGATCACATGATCCCTGTTAAATCAAGAATTGAATTTAAAAACCTTCTCCTCACATACAAATTCTTGAATCATCAGGCATCATCCTATCTTAAAGACATTGTAGTACCATATTTTCCCAATAGAGCACTTTGCTCTTAGTGTGCAAACTTACTTGTGGTTTCTGAAGTAACTAAAAGTAGTGTGGGAGGCAAAGCTATCGGGCCTCTCCTGTGGAAGCAGCTCCCAATTTGTATTCTGGAGACAGACACCCTCTCTATATTTTAGATTAGCCTTAAAACTTTTAATAAAGCTTATAGTTAGGGCTGCATCAGATTTAGACTGTTGGGGGACTTTTGATGGTGAATGGAACATTTGTTCTCCATCCACAACCCCTCATCCACCTACCCCCTCCAATTTATATGCCACGATTACATGTCAGCAATCATATTCTATGTTGTCTTTGTCTCTCTATGCGCTCTGTTTTTCTCTTATCTTTCCCCTCACCCTGCTGACTGGTTGAGGCAGCTGGATGTCCCTTCCTGAGCCTGGTTCTGTCAGAGGTCTCTTCCTGTTAAAAGGGAGTTTTTCCTTCCCACCATTGCCAAGTGCTTGCTCATACGGGATTGTTGTTAGAGTTTTCTTTCCATTATTGTAGGGTCTTTGCCTTACAGTATAAAGTGCTGTGAGCTGACTTAGTTTGTGAGTTGGCACAACAAAACTGGATTGAAACAGCTCCTGTAGGTGTAATGTGTTGTTGTCCTAATACTTTTTCCCACATAGTGTCAATTGTTCTGTTTCATTTGCAGGCTGTGTAAGCGTGTTTTCATGCCACCAACAACTCATCAGCCAACCATGCCTGATACTTTATCTGCTCTGCACCATTTTTTTCTTGTCAACAAAGTCTAGATGGAGTTTCAGCAGTACAGTATAAGCACAGTGACCAGTAACTGTGAATCTCTTCAGCTAAAGCATCCATGTACCTCCAGCACTACCAGTCACCTACCATCCTCGCTCATCCCCCTCCCCCTCCCTGCTGTGTTTTTACTGGAGCTGTGGAGAATTTCATTTGGTTTGGAGGCTCAGCTGCTTTCTCTATCTTCCCCATCCCCCATCATCCCTCCATCCATCACTCTCACCAGCTCTGGGCACAGCAAATTATTACCCCACGCACTGCTTTCCAATCTGACAGGAATCTGCTGGGTGTCGGCAGGTATGAAAAGTCTAAAAAAGCCTTGAATGCAATGTCTTCAAAAAGGCTTCAGAAGGTATTAGAAAGTCTGGAATTAAATTAGTGAAAGTCATGAGTATTTTCTCTCACAGGCAGTAATGCTATTTGTTAAATGTTTTCATATGTGATTGCAGGTTGTCAGGAGACATTAGACAAATTAAACATGGGATTGTGCTGCAGGAGGTTGGTCAGTCCTTTCTGCGTCTGAGGATTATTAGTCTGCCCATCAGACCTTTTAGGTGTTGCTGCTAAATCTAGGAAGATCACAGGCTCATAATGGCCCAATTTCCCACTGTTTATTCTGATTTCCTTTTTTTAATTGTTTCTGTTGTTAGACTACAGCGAGAGTAGAAAATAGCAACTTAATCACTATACACAGGTGCTAATATCAGAGATCTTACACATTATAATATTTTTAATCTAGAAAATCATTAGTTAGTCTACTTATTGGCAAATTATTTCTTCTGCTAGTTATGGGAACCCATCAGCCCCCTCCAATGTTAGGCCTAGCCTTAGTTTTTCAGGGTGTCCTGTATAGTCAGGGGGATATCCTGACCAAAACTTCCTGTGCTGGTCGTTTATGAATGCGGACACATTTTTAAAAAGCTAAATCTTCGATCAGTTCTAACTGAAGGTTTCCAGATTGGAATTCAGCAAACGGAATCCCTTGTTTTCACTTCACACAGACCTTTTACCTGCGTGCAACCACACCCTGCTTAAATGTGATTGGTCAGAAGAAGTCCGGTAGCAAAAATCTTGTCCTCTGTCTACAGATTCTGTAAATTCATGTACAGATTTTATAGAGACTAGCTGGTTATTGGGGAATCCAAAAGCATGCCTTAATTTCTTTTTCTATCATAAAACAGTTAAAATGCAAATATATGTAATTAAACTTTTTTTTAGTTCCAGTTTTCTCAAGTCTTGGCAACATATGACAGCAAACACAAGACAGTTTTGCACCTGCAAATTGTGTCTGCTAGTTAAAACTCCATGTTCCAGTGTTTTTTCTCTGCCTATGGAGTTTAACAGCAAGGTAAATTTTCATGTGATTTGATCTTTAAGTGGAAAGGCAACATTCTGAACCACATTCACCAGCTGTTCTGCTGTTTCTTGTGGAGGAAGGTAAAATAATAGATAGATGGCTCTAATGAAGGCAAAGATGTGTTTGGAAACCCAATAGTGGCCGCGCTGAGAATCACAAATTAACAGTGTTTCCATGTGTAGAACTGATATACATCATCTGGGCCCAGAAGCTCTGAGTTTCTGTAATGTCTCTGGTGAAAGTTTGTTCCAAGTTTTATTTTTCTCCAAACTTAAACAGGAACTACCTGACATATTTCTCCATCTTAGCCCATATGGTGCTCGGTGAGATTTAGGTCAGGACTCTGGGAGGCCATTCTAAGACTTTGATTTTCTATAACAGGCACTGGTATTCATTGGATCGTTATCCTGATGAAATATGTTCAACTGTCTCTTGAAACACTTTTAACTGATGTCTTTAAGAAATATCCTCTTTACAGTTAAAAGTTCAAAATTCACCTGCTCCACTGTAAGAAAAAACAGCCTGAATTTGATTTTGCCACCCTTATGCTTTACTGTACCCTTTTTGCAGTCTGGCTGGAGTTTTACACATAAACCGGCAAATATATGTAGGCTGAATTTAGAGTCATCCGAAAATAACACACTTCTCCTAAAGCCGCTGTCTTTCTGTGCACATGCAAATTTAATCTCAGCTGTTTTATTGTTTGCGGTTATAAATGATTTCTCTCTCGTGTCTCCTGTTTGAATGGTCTCTGGGCTGAGTTCTGTGTGGTGGTTGTTGGTGATTTCAGAAGCAATTATTGAGGCTGTTTCTTGCTTACTCACCTAAAGGAATTTCATCATTCCGAGTTTTCGTGGGTTACAGTTTTGTGTTGACTATCAGTCATGTGTCAATTAGATGGTTTTAGAGGCCTATTTGATTTTTGCTGTATTGTTTATTTGTGTCAGGAAATTGATGCATCATGAACCACACACCACAGTATACATACATACATACAGACAAATCGTGTAATTCCATAGCAGTTCATCCAATTAAAAAAATACTACCTAGCCATCACAGATTTGCCTGAAGAAATTCTTAATAGGGATTATGCAAAAGTTTAATGTTCCTGCTATCATTGCTTTTCTCAAAAACTACTTGAACCTAAGTCTTTCACATTTTTAGGGTAAATATGTGGCACTGTGGCTCTATGAATATAAACTCTCAGGAGTGTAGGTGCAGTACAGAATTAAGTAAGCTTGAAAGTCCCATAAAATTTTGGGATTTGGAGGCGTGCAGAAACTACAATTTTGCAGCTAGAGGACTGATATTTTATCTACAGCATCTCATATGCAAGGCACATAATATTCTTAAAAACAGTCTAAACCCAATGGATAGATTCACAGATAATAAAGCTTAAATAGGAAAAAAAAATTGTGATAGTTCCCTGGTATAACTCCATGTGCCAACTCTAAGTTTACTTTCTAGAAAGAGCTAGTTTCTGTTCATATTCAAGCCGAATCATTTTCACAGTATGAACTTTTACTAATCGTTGTGCAGTGGTTTACACATTCACCATATAAGTAAAAGGTCCCTGGTTCAATTCCAGTTGGGGACACAAGCCACTCTCACCATAGAGGGATGTGTCAGGACGGGCATCCAGCGTAAAACCTCTGCCAAATTACCAGTGCGAAGTAATCCGCTGTGGCGACCCCTTGGTGGAGAATACAAGTGAGCAGCCGAAAGGTACACTAATGTGTATATACCACAGCCAAAGATAAATTCTAATATTTTTATAATTCACATTTTCCAGTGCCTTTCTTTTACTGGGTGAAATAAAATATGATAAAATGTCCCAACTCCTAAGAGTCCACGTTCTTTGTATTTACCATAAAAATAGGACTCATGTAGTTTTCTAGATAATGGAATTTTAAATTGGTCCCTCAGAAATTATGCTATTAACACAGCTAAAAACAACCATACCTTCATCCCTTGAAATATTAAAAAAAGTAAAAACTAATGACATACATTTTACATAATTGCTATTAAGAAGTGCATCTGTCCCGTGGATTTTTTTCCCCCAGGCAAATCGTTGACATCAGGTGGGAAGTTTGATGAACTGACATGGAATGATCTATCTTAAAAATACATAAAACTCAGCAACACATATGCACAATATATACGATTAATACATGAATTAAAATCACACAATTCAGAAATAACAAAAAAAAAGTATACAAACCAGTACAAGGCATAAGTCGTAGCACACTAGAGCACCAAATGATTATTCTTCAACACAACCTAAACTCCCTTAGGCGAGCTTTCTTGTCATTTCTTTAAGTAGTCTTCGGGAATAGTTCTCCAGGCTTCTTTAAAGACATTCCAAAGCTTTTCTTTGGATGTTGGCTGCCTTTTGTTCCATTCTTTCTCAAGATGATTCCACACTGCTTCAGTAATGTTGAGGTCCAGGCTCTGGGGAGGCCAATCCATGATGATACAGTTTTATTGTGTGTGTGTGTGTGTGTGTGTGTGTGTGTGTTTGTTTTTTTTTTATATTTTTTTATTTTTTCTTTTTTTTCTCTCTCCTTT
>VUQH01004260.1:10859-25749 GCA_015106775.1 Etroplus canarensis | reverse complement strand
TTGGGGGGAGGGGGGGGTGGGGGGGGGGGGGGGGGGGGGGGGGGGGGGGTCGTCACATTTATTGGCTAAGTACAGGGGTACGGGTCTCCAGTGGCTCCCTGTGACCTTGATAAACATGGAAATAAACAAAAGTTTTTTAAAATCAACATTTTCATTTCTATTGATCATTCATGTAAGATTCTATATATTCTCCATTTGTATAAATGTGTAGCCTATACCTTTAAATTAAAAAAAAGTTTTAATATGTGTATCATAACCTGCCTCTATTGTCTGGTGCCTTATTCTCTTAATTTTGCTAACCCTAGTAGCAGTGGCTACCATGGATGTAAACTTATAAATAATCCACTGTTGCCATTTTAAAGCTATTATACTTTTGCATGTTTCAATTATTATCAATTTTAATTTAATGTGCACAGGAACAGAGTGGCCTAAACACACTACTTGAGATTTTTTTCCTCCACCGTACAATTGTTCTATTTTGTTTGAAATAAAAATTATAAGGAAAGTAAACAATTTTAACATTTTAGTTCCATAACTTCACAAATGTGACAAAAACAGTATTCTTGTCACAAAAATACAATTGCAGTCCTCTGCAACGTAATTATTTGGGTTAAAATATTTTAATTCAGACCCAATTAGTGATGTTGATAGGCAAATTTATACTTAATAGGCTGTGTCACATTCACTTTAACTCTAGTACTGCAGGACCTCAATATATTGATGTCCCAGATAGGTTTCGTGTACTGATGGTCGTCTATATATTGTTCACTTCCGTTGTTTTCATTCACTGCCAGTCATCTAGCTGGTCGTATAGCTGGCAGTACTAGGATTAAGGCCCAAATATGTTTTGCAGCTCCATATAGATTTTTTTTTGCTCAAAAATTGCTTTAGATTGACTCTTTTGATAGAAATAGTTGCCGACCACTGGTCAAGTATGTCAACACATGCAAAGAAATTTGACTCTGGTAACATTAGGGGTCGCCACATTGGATCATCTGCCTCCATCCCACCCTATCCCTTGCATCCTCTTCTGTCACTCCAGCTCTCTGCATGTCCTCCTTCGCTACATCCATGAACCTTCTCTGTGGTCGTCCTCTTTTCCTCCTGCCCGGTAGCTCCATCTTCAACTTCCATTCTCCATTATAGTCTCTGATGTGCTAATTTCTAATCCTGTCCATTCTGGTCATTCCCAGTGAAAATTTCAGCATCTTCATCTCTGCCATCTTGTAAACCCAGCATTTAAACTCATTCACCTTCACTACCTCTACTCCTTGCATCTTCAAATGTAATAATAATAATTGGACTGCTGATTTATACTGTACAGAATATTGGCATGAATTAAGTTAAGACCATATGTAAATATGATACCGTGCACACTGTATTATTGCAAGTGTAAACAGAATAAAGTATAAAGTGCAAAAGTAATGCACAGAGGACATGAGTAATGAACAAATGAATTAACTGTTTATTAAAAAGTGATTCCCTGGGGGAATAAACTATTCCAGAAACCAGTAATTTTATCTAAAATAAACATGAAATAAACGCACTTGAAAGCTGGTTGAAAATTTAGTATTACGATTTTAATGTGTACAGACCTCCTGCCTCTATAAAACCTCATTACGAGGTGTAGCTGCCCTGTAATAATACAGCATAAGAAGCGCAAGCTGCAACAGCAGTTTGTGGACCTAATAAATATAATTTGATTATAGCTGTAAATATGTTTATCTTAACTGAGTTGTAAAAGCAAATAACAGTGCCGCACATTATTTGCAGTTTGCAAAGTAAAGGAGTTAGGGAATGGCAGGCAGTGGATAAAACCACTGATGCACACGAGGACTCAATCTTTCAGAACTTTTCCATTTATAATTAAACTAATAGCTTTCGCTGCATGTAATGTTATTTAAAATTTCAGTCACATATTTACAATATTGCATTGAGGAGTAGGAAGTTGTCTTTCACAGAAAAAGGTGAGCCAGACCTCCTTATCCCCACTATAATTTCTATCAGTGATTGCATTAAACATGTTTTTTTTTTTTTCTTTTGAGGTGGGGTGGCGGTGACCAGTGCCACCCCAATGGCCCCTTAGAACCACCCCTGGAAACCATAAATGGAAATGATACTCTGCTTCAATATCCAAAATCTCAACACATAACAATACTCAAGATGATGCCGCCAAACACAAATCTTTAATGAATCAATATTTGGTTTTGTACAATAACATCTTTAGTGCAAACAAGGACAAGCATTTAAAATATTCAACTGTCACACTGCAGCAGCAGATATGCAATGTCAATACATCACAACAACTGGACATTTTTGATATATCTCTAATCAGAGATAACCAGCACCAGCTCTGGAAATATTTTGATAATTAAAATGTGCTGCAAGATTTCAGGATGAGAAAAGGGCTGTCCAAAGCATTTAGAAATCAGTCTAATACATATTAGTGTCTGCCATTTATGAAGTATTCCCAGCACTACCTCCTCAGCATACATCAGTGAAAAAAACAGCCTCAGACACTGGGTGTCCCCTGGAATGTACACTGGTTTATTGTTTGTACTGATCTCTGAATCAACTCAAAATGACACAGTGGCATAAATTGTAAAGGTTTTGCAATATTTCTACATTTTAATTGTATGATAATTCAAGAAGGCAACATAGGAGTTAAAGTGATATAGTCAACTAATGTGTTAATATTGATACCCTTCATTAGGTTACTAGCTCTTATTGGCCAAAACAAAAGACATGTCAGCTTGATCTGGAAGTCAAATAAATATGAATAAATACAGGGTGTATGCTGAGATTTCAATGACATTTAGAATGTTACATATTCAAAAACATGAGTATAAAGCGATGTCAATGAAACATGGCTTCCGATCCTGAACAAAACCATTACATCCATTGTCTGTTATCTACACATACCTATTGTGGATTTAAGCAGCAACTGTTTTCAATTAATACAGATTGATTACCATTGACATAAGGTAGTGATTTTACAACTTTCCACCAGCACGCACTCCTACAGCCCATCGTAACCGAACAACAAAAAGAACTCTCCACTTCTTCAAGGATGCTCCAGAAATCCAGAGCAGCAGTAGAGAGACAGAGTAAACAGGGGAAACAAAACAAGAAGCCTCCAAGCCACACATAATGATGCTACCCAGTAAAGGTCAAACTGTAGTGTCACAGAGGTTGCTATGAGATATAGAGGAGAGCGACAACATATAGCAAGGCCGAGGCTTAAGTGCTCCTTAGAAGATTTGTTGTTCAAAGAGGATCTTCTCAAATCCCTGTGGTGGTGTGTGATAGAAATCACTAAACTGGCAGTCTAAGATGGCACTGTCATCCACTAGAACAGAAGATAAAGTCACAAGAAAAAATAAGCTTAAACAATGTATACTTGTAACTTCGTAGTTTTAATCCTTATATTTCCCTTTATGGCCCCTGAAATTTAAAAAAAAAATAAAGTTCAGGAAAAAAAAGCTTTAGGTTTTCTTCATTTTAAAATAAACTATCAAAACCTCATCAGGAGCATGTGTGGGGTCTGGCAACATTATCGAATACAAGTAGTGGGGGACTGGGATATCAATGTCTTCAAACAGATTTCATCCAAAGTATATAAATGTTTAAGGCTTTTTTCCCTAAATCTGTCAGACATTCAGGTCATATTAGTGAAGTGAATTCTGATTTGACTATATACACCAAGGTCACATCACAAATTTTTTTTAGACCTATATCTGATTTATGACCACATACAGAAGTGGGCCAAATCAAAGCTGAAATAATTAGGTGCTGTGGGATTTTTGCCTGAGCTGCATATAAGCAAACTAAGTCTCCTTCCTTTAGCTGCTCCTTTTAGCGGTTGCCACATTGGATCATCTGCCGCCATCCCACCCTATTTCTTGCATCCTCTTCTGTCACCCTAACTCTCTACATATTCTCTTTCACTACATCCATGAACCTTCTCTGTGTTCTTTCTCTTTTCTTCCTGTCTGGCAGCTCCATCTTCAACATCCTTTGTCCAATGTAGCTACTATCCCTCTTCTGTGCATGTCCAAACCATCTCAACCTTGCCTCTCTTACGTTGTCTCTACAGTAATTGCTCAACCTGAGCTGTCCCTCTGATGTACTCATTTCTAATCCTGTCCATCTAATAAATACTAAGATTCGGGGCAGTTTTGACTGCAGTATTTTTAAAGCTTTAGTTAGCTAGTCACAATATTTCTTCACTGGTGTTATACTAGGACAGGATCAGACAAAAGTCACCTGAATGAAAATCCTGCAAGTTTTCTGACCAACATAAAATCCCCAGTTGATTTTTAGGACAAGCTCCACACATCAAATGAAAAAGTGAAGCAAATGGCTGAAATCCTCTACTTGGCAAAATGTTCAAATAAAAACTCTTGAACTACAACTGTCAGTCTGATGGAAAAGATGTTAAGTGAAAATGTACAAATACAGCCCTCTAGTGGAATCAAACTGTAACAGCTACAATAGCATGTAAAAAAAACCCCAATTCAGACAGAAAGATTCACATAAATCTAGGGCAAATAAGATCCAATGAAAAATGATCACTGACAGCTACTCATAATATGAAACCAAAAATAAACTCACCATAAACAACAGGGTATACAGTGCCTCGGATCCCTGAGGCAGGACAATGCATGTTCTTTCCATTCAGATATAAATTCAGCTCCACATGGTCATACGTGATGCCCTGAGAGACATAAACACAAATATACATGCCGAGGAAAAGATAAAAAATCTTATTCAATTATTAGAGATGTGGTTTTTTTTGCCTGGCTCATCACAGTTTAGTACTGGGAATCTTTCCTGTTTTCAAAAGAAGTAGGAACAGTATTTTGCAGAAGTTTCACCAATAAACAAAAACCCAAGACAGGCACATTAAGGTTTATATCCCATGGCTTTCTTTGCTTTCCTCTCATCGTAGCAGTCACATTTTCTCTAGACGACCGTGGTGCCTTCGGCCTTAGTTATCAATTCATATTTGGTTGAAGACACTTGCATTCAAGCAGAAAATGTGTCTGACAAAATCAAACTTATAAAAACATTCCAAAGCAACAACTACATGTCAGTTTTGATATAGAAATGTGTCAATACATTCTAATTTATTTTTTACCAACATTGTGCTTTATAACTAATCTAGAACCACTTCTCTGCATTTCCACCGAAAAACACCTAAACTGCAGCTCCCAAAATTAGAACTGCTAATGTCAGTGGCTATGGGAAGAGGTACCCCAAAACAGATGATTTACAAACGCAGCTCCCAGACTGACTCCATTCATTATTTTCTTCGCACGGAAATCCCCCAACTTCTGCTACACAACAGCTGATTTTCAAACCTGCCAAAATGTGGGCTTGTTCTCAAAAGACACCATGGTAGAACTGACTCGGCACTGCACTGCATCAGTGGAAAGAGATAATAGTCATCAGCACATAACCGATTGAACCTGTAAATGAAATATTAGCTTTTACAATAAACTCTTTAACCAAGAGTTAAGGTTTGAAAAGTTTGCTTGAGTTGCCTGAGTCACTCAATAAACATTAATAGGAGTCAATGTACTGAATCACATCAGTTTTTCACCTGGCCACTGTTCTAGTAATAAGTGATAAAGGGTACAGATAACAATACGTGTGTACTCCAAATTGCACCATAACCTTGCACACTGTCAATTATAAGCTATGGTCAACTTCACCTTACTAATCAACTGTATAAGAGCACCAACTGGTCGTAGCTGTCCAGTTACTGAGAGAGCCGCTGTTCTTCCATTCCTTTTAACTTTGCGCCTGCGTGTCTGCATGTGTTTGTCCCTGTGCACATTTAGGGTACATATACAGTTAGGTCCATAAGTTTTGGGACAGTGACAATTTTCATTTGCAATTTTGCCTTTGTATACCACCACAATGGATGTTAAATCACACAACCAGAACATGATGGAAGTGCAGTCTTTCAGATTTTATTCAAGTGGTTTGACAAAAGAATTGCATAACTATTAAGGAATTACATTTCTATTTTCAGAGGCTGAAAAGTAATGAGACTAACATATTTTTAAATATCAGGACTGTTTTTAATACTTAGGTAAAATTCATTTTCAGTCAATGACTGCCTAGAGTCTAGAATGCATGAACATCACCAAATGCTGTATTTCCTCCCTTAAGATGCTCTGCCAGGCCTTTACTGCAGCCACATTCAGTTGCTGATTGTTTGTGGGTCTCTCTGCCTTCAGTTCTGTCTTCAGCAAATGAAAAGCATGTTCTGCTGGGTTGAGATCAGGTGACTGACTTGGTCATTCAATATCCCATTTCTTTGCCTTGAGAACTGTTTGGGTTGCTTTTGCAGTATGCTTTGGGTCATTATTCTTTTGCACTATGAAGCGCTGTTCAGTTATTTTGGCAGCATTTGTCTGAAACTGAGCAGAAAGTATAGCTCTGTACACCTCAGAATTTATCCTGCTACTTCTATCAGTAGTCACATCATCAATAAACAGTAGTGACCTGGTTCCATTGGCAGCCATGCATGTCCATGCTATAGCATTGCCTCCACCATGTTTGACTGATGATGTGGTATGCTTTAAATCATGTTACTTTTCTTCTCCATACTTCCATTGAGAGTTTCAATGAACAGCTACCAGATGCAAGTTCAACACTTGAAATAATTTGTCATAATATTTGCCACAGATAACGAGGGAACAGCCCTCAAATGGCCATGAAACTTCTTCTCAGTCAATTGTCTTGTTCATGTGACCCATCTTCTCCTAGTCACTCAGACCCTCACCCAAGCCTCCACCTCCTGTCCTACTTCCTACTGTTGTTGGACTCCTCTCTGCTATGTTGCCTTCTTGGAATCTAATTGCCAAACAATTTATTACTCAAAATCTTTACCTCAATAAAATCATGTTCAAATTCTACAAATGATCTCTCCTTATTGAAATATTTTTAGTGCCCAACCCAATTCTAATTTATTTCACCAAATTCAGAAAAAAGCTTTTTATTTTTAGCCTCATGGGTGAACTGGTAACAGTCAAATATTTTTAAGATTAGGCCATCATATTTAACTATGCAATCAAGCACAATTATTTTTGCACTTACCACAATGTCACCCTCCTGGGGAAGGCTGTTAGCAGGTAGACGATTCTTCTCTTCATTATTGTGGTAAACAGACCCATCGTGCCTCAGGACTAGGCTGTTTGTGTCTCTGCCCAAAGGCACTTGGTTGAGATTCACTTTCTGGGTTGCCACACCTATTCCCCACACACCTACACACAAAGCACAACAAAAGTACCAGTAGGTGAAAGAGACAGCCACACTAATAACATTATTGTTTTAAAATGTGAAACTTTTATTGCATTTACGCCAGCTTCTAAACTATTCAGATGTTTTTGCACATGTAAAACAAATGCTGTTGACACAGTTTTAGTGCCAAAACTCCAGAACTGTTTTAATGTGGATGGGCAGAAACAGAGACTTGCATATATTGTGTGACGTCTTTCTTTCCTTCTGTTTAGGTGCTAAAATAATATGGTTGCATAAATGTGCACACCTTCTTAAAACTGGGGATATGGCTGAGTTCAAAATTAAACATTCACAGTCAAATTCATGTTTAACAGTAGTCAGTACACATCTGTCACCTGTAAATGTGATTTTGACTACGTTCCTTCATCTGCTCCCTTATATTTTCCCCAAGGGTCGCCACAATGGATTAATCCTCATTGGTAATTTGGCAGAGGTTTTTATGCCCTTCCTGACGCAACTCTCTATGGCAAGAGGGGCTTGTGCCCCCACCTGGAATCTAACCAGTGACCTTTTGCTGGTAAGGCAAAAATGTGTAAACCACTACACTATGGGGACACCTGATAATGTGACTTTGACTAAAACCAAATAAAATTCATCTGTTCTAACAGGACTTTCCTGACATTTCCTTAGTTGCTTCTTATAGCAAAAGCCATGGTTTGCAAAGAGCTTACAAAGTATCAAAGAGACGTCAATGCTGAAAGGTATCAGCCAGGAAAAGGGTGCAAAAAATGTCCAAGGCAGACGTACCATGGAACACAGTGAAGACAGTCATCAACAAGTAGAGAATATATGGAACAACAATGACATTACAAAAAACTGGACATACTTCCAAAATTCATGAAAATGCAAGAAGAAAACTTGTTAGGGAGGCTGTAAAGAGGCTTACAAGGAAACACTAAAGGATCTGCAAGAATTTCTGGCAAGAACTGATTGTGTACTACACGTGTCAGCAACCTCTTTATTCTTCATGTGTTTGGGCTGTTTGGTAGGGTGGCAAGATGGAAGACTTTTCTAATGGAAAAAACGTCCAAGCCCAGTCAAATTTTGCAACAACATATGAGAGTTGGTATGACAGAGGAGGATGCAAGGGATAGCAGATGATCCACTGTGACTGACCCCTAAAGGGAGCAGCTGATAGAAGATGATATGTCAAGCCTTCCAAAAGAATGTGGGAATGTCCTGCTTGATGAGACCAAGGTTGAACCTTTTTGCTCTAAACACCAAACAGCACTGCCACCAAAAGAACACAATGCCCACAGTGAAGCATTGTGGTGGCATCATCTTGCTTTAGTGCCGTTTTTCTCCAGTTGGAACTGAGGCTTTAATCACCACATAGGGAATTAAAACAAAACCTTCAGGCATCTGCTAGAAAACTGTAAGTGAAAGCTTTCAGAAATACAATGCAAAGCATACATCCAAATAAACAAAGAATGGCTTACATAATTTCCTTTGGGATGAATAAAGGATAATTCAAATAAATTCAGTGGAAGGAGATTGAAATTTGGAATGGCTCGGCCAGAGCTCAGACTGGAATCCAACTGAACATGCACGCGCACGCAGTGACAAGACAGTGCAGCAATTATGAATTTTAGCGTCATTCACTATTAGTAGGAAAGCAGAAAACTAATCATGAGGGGAAATAAGAAGAGAGCTATACAGAAAGGTGGTGAAAGGCTTAAAGCGAAGTGCTTACCAGTGGACTGAATCTTAAACTCAAAATAACTTTTGTTCTGATGCAAAGGAGCATTGGCCAGGCAGCCTCCAGTGCCACATATTCTTCGGCCACTCTTTACAATGACAACATCTGTGCCTGCAAGAAAAAGCAAGAATTTAATACACATTACATATCAACACTAAAGTCACTAATACTATTTTCACTGTTGACTGTTCTGTTTTTTGAAAAAAAAACCCCCAAAAAAAAACATTTAAACTATAAAATGCATTTTCTAAAGAAAAAAAAAATCCTGACAAACTTTAAATTACTGCAGTGGCAATGTGCAAAGTTTGCAATGACAGTAGAAGACACTTGACCTCCCTCAGGGGGCCCCATCTGACTTCAGTCACTTCAGTTCGCATGCATATTTTCTGCTTAAACAAACATAATGACAACAACGAAAGCGGCGCAACACAAATGATCCTGATTTGGAAGTGATAAAAGAAGGAATGAAAAAGAGCAAGGGGAAAAAAGTCAAAGATAGTGGTGAGTAGAGTACATAATAATGATTAAATGCTTATGACGACTACATAATGATTACAATGCGATATAACTAAATGCTGCTAGGTTAGCCTTAACTGTGGCAGAGAGACACTTGAATAATCTAACTTCCACTAGCATCACAATATTTATTTTGCATACTTTGGCATTTAACATTAGTTAGCTACCAAAGAAACCTAGTGTGTCTAGAGGGCTGCACTACAAAGAGAGAGAGTGAGCTATGTTGAGCTTAATTAAAGTCAGAGTTTTCAGTATCACATACGTGGCACTCTTTTACGATGGCTCTATCACTGGGGTAAACTATGCTGAACTCATAACCTGGTCCAGAGCAGGTTATGTTCAGAGTTTCGGTTTGAAAATCAGCTGGATGCACCACATTTTCACTGATTATTTTATTTACAGTATGCTTTGAGTGCTTTATAGACTCTCTGCTGTAAGAATCTGTTTTGTACATGCAACCTATTCAGGTAAATCTTACTAACATCACCAAATGCAGCACATTGTCAATGGAGTTTGCATGTATTCAGATGGTGATGCAGAAAATGTATAAATGTTTGGTCCTAATCTGCCGATTACTATCTTTTACAATGATAGAATAGCAGCCACTTAAATTCAGATTAGAGAATGTATCAGTTAGTCTATTTATCACTGATAATATTAAACCAATACAATGAATTTCACTTTAATCTGGTGACAAACTAAAGTGATTTCCACATTTCCCTTATTAGCCTATGAGGGAGGGTCAGTACTGAACACACAAAGTAAACTTTAATGTTTAAATCTATCATTTTAAAGTTTCAGCACTCTTAAATGCAGCTGTATAGTTATAAACAGCAGCACTGAGTGTGATCTGACCTGTAAAATAAGTATATTAACTCTAACAAGTTTATTTTACAGCTCTGTGCACTCTTAATGATGATGAATTAAATGATAAAATGAATGTTTATGCTCTCCATGATCAATGATTTTCTGTAGCCCTGCTCTCTTGCCTTTGCTGCAACAGTGTTGCATATTATATTCTGATGTAATTTATGATAACTATAACCCATTCATCTGATAATGTCTCTGACTGGATTGGAGTAGATGGCACTCAGCTGATTCATTTGAACATCAGATAAGTCAGATGATGTATAAAACACCCCATATTATGTGAGTGCACACAGATCCTGAAGCAGAAAGCCTGGGTTGACAAAGAAAGTTGGTAACCACTTCGTGAAACCCATTATTGGTGACTGGGGTTTTAAGTTTTCTCATGCCGGCTAAAGCAAAGACATTCTGGCTGAGTTGAACTTGCTTTGTAGCATACCCCTCAGGTCTGCTGGCCATTCATAACATGAATAAATTGAGTAGGAGCTAGTAGTTACAGTATTAACACTGTTACAAAGTTAAGATTATTTATAGAATAATGGTGATGAAGTCTGGTTCGAGGGGCCCCTGTGAATTTCTGCCTAGGGCTCCAACAAACTGTAGAATCATCACTACCTCTGTGAAACACTCAGTCATACTTTTAAGTGTAGCAGGAGACATATTCATTCATTTTCTGTGTTTATCAGTGATCTACATATAGTAGATGTGCATTTTTAAACCCTGTAACTAGTGGATTCTACTGTTATGTGGAAAGATACTTTTTAAATACAGCCTTCTGTTTATGTTAGAGTACTTTTACATGTTTTAAAATGACCACAGAGAGGGACTTAAAGGTTTAGTGACAAAATAGGGGAATCCTCACAGCTATGTAGAGTGAGGGTGACCAGATGTCTTGTTTTGTGTGGGACTGCAAAACATTTTCATCTATTTTTCTGTGGCCCACATACTGAGACGATGTCCCACATTTTGAATGGTCCTATAGCTCTCAAAAATCCACACTGAATGACAGACAGTTTTGTAAAGTCTGGTTCTTATCCAGTGGCTGTGAAAAAAGCAGGGAGGGCTATTTCCCCAGGAGCTCCATTTGATGTCAATCAAACTGTCCACATGTGAGGTTCAATGCACCTTATAACCTGTTGCTACGCCTTACCGGGAAAATCAGGAGTCACCCCAAAGTTAAATGTTATTATGCAGATTTTGACAGGATACGATAAATATCACAAAGAAAATGTGAAGCTATTTATACCTGGGTAAAAAGCGATTCTCAGAGAGTTTGCTGTCTTTTTTAGCCAGAGTTATTTCTCCTATTCACAGGGGAGAGAATATTACGTGAAGTAACACAGTACACGTGAGTCTCAAAAAGTGATGCTTCACTTTACATGGACGCATTTCAGTTTAAAACCAAATAAGATGACCAGACAGATAATGTAACAGTGGCTGAAATAGATACTTCAACAGGATATGGTAATAAACTGGTGCTGTCATTTTTCCAGATTTGGAGGTTTCAGAAACATGTCAAACGTAGAAAAGCAGCAGTCAGTTTCAGTCAGCTGCTTTCCAGGGTGCTGAAAGGCACAGTCTTTGTGAGTTTGCCTGCAGTTGTTGAAAACTGACTAGAGCTATTTGAGGTTTTGTTCCCTTGTATTATTGTGGTTTTATTAATCTAGTTTCTTTAATATTTTATTAAATTAAAAATTGCATTGGGTGTTGGTAGGACAGACTGAAGGACTTTTGAGTGAATAATGACCTAAGTACATGGTTGTACTTCAATATAGTATTCTACAAGAAACTTTTAATTAACTTAATTATTACATTGTTTAAAAGCTGCAGTCATGCCATGTGTTCACATCCAATGCGTGAGAAAATGTAGGAAGGGTGACCTAAAGTATAAAACTCAGACTCAGAATCCTTTATTAATCCCAGGGGAGAAATTGCTCAAGTTCCAGATGATCCATTAGGTAAAAATATAAATAGCCATGAAAGATAAGAAAATGAAACTGTATAAACCAATATGTAAAAATTGCAAGGTCCCATAAACACTCAAAGTTAACACAGTACAATAGTAAATATAAATATATAAATATGAAATAAAATAAAATAAAAATAAATCAGCCTTAATGTAAAAAGTGTAATATACAAGATATGACCACAAAGATAAACAGTCCAAGTGTTAAAGAGCAGGATCCAATAAGTGTAACTGTGTTTAATTTAAGAATGGACAGAGTGTAAATGAACACTTGCAACGTCTAGGAAAGATACCTGATGTAAATCTATTACTTTTGTTCTTTTGATATACAATCCCGGTCTCATCCTCAGTTTCATTTATTATTTATTCATGACAGAAAGAGGGTGTGTGAGTGTAAGCAGACTGTGGCATGACAACAGTAAAACTGAGCCTAGATACGTCACTGTGTGCTACTTTCAAACGCCAGCTACAGATGATAGATACATGAGCTACACACTGCTTGTTGTGTCCCACACACATGTAATATTTGGGTCTAGGTTTTGGTTTGACGGGATCTGGTCACCATATGTAGAGTAGTAAACGAGCTCATATTTTATGAACTGTTTAGTTCGTCCTGTGCCAAGCTGCACTGCGATGTGAGAGCCCTGTAGAGTTTACTAAATGGGCAGCACAGGATATAAAACTACGAACAGCTATCAGGCTAAAGGTAACAGCGGAAGCACCAAACACACAGAGAGAGAGAGAACTAGGTGTGCGTAGACACAACATCGGCAGCAAAAATTGAACACAAACGTACTTACCCATGTGATGAGTGTCTAACTGAACGGTGGGCATTTCTTTGAGGGGAATATGCCCCGACCCTCCTTCTCCGCAACAGCCTAGACAACACGTAAACATCGCAGCCATTATTACCCCCGCGTCTCCGGCTGAACATCCGGAAACAAACTTCAAAACCGTCAAACCAAAGAGCGCTGCCGTGACGCGTCAAAGAGTCAAGTGGCTCCACTCCACAACAGCGACACCCAGCGGGTGGGAAGCGGCGCGACATAAGCCCCTGCTACCCCCGCTGTATCCAATCACAGCGGCTAAGACAGGCAGTTGCTCCTGATGGCATGGAAACAAGGGAAGAAAATCAAGGTCAAAATTTCTACACGTGACTAAGTAACTATTGGATATCGATGTTGCATAACCCCAAATGAGCAGAGAGGGAATTTTGGAGGGAAAACATCAAAGGTTTGGCGGTGGATGAACAGTGTGCACACAGAAAGAGCGCCCTCGAACATGTGATTTGGGCCGGTGCAGTGTTGCAGATGTGCGATAAGTTAGCTTTTCTCATTTTCTGTTGTCACGTGAGGCGCCTATAACGAGGCGTTCACGTTGACTTTTTACACCAGCGAACACAGCTGGGCGTCCAGGCGTGTAGCTGCGCGTAAGCTGGTTACAGATGTGTACATGTTGACAACACGAGGGACAGAAATAGTCCAGCGCAAAAAAACCAAACAAAAAAAAAAAAAAAAACACGCGATGCCAAACTGCGACGAAAAACCCAGTTGACAGTTTTTCACGCTGGAATGTTTTGCATAGCAACAGCCCCTCCCCCACCAGACAGCGCAAGGGATCCTCTAAAAATTACACAGCAGGGGAAAAAACGTCAACATGCCAAATGTTCAAAGCTAGCGCGTCAGATCACTTCAGATACCAGCGGCGCGTATGATGAGGGAAATGCATGCGGCGCTCTGATTTATCCGCGCACGGACAGGGGTGAGTTTGGCGTGCTGTGGTTTGTCTGCGAGCCGGTGAAACGGTTAACTCCAAACCCGGAAAAAGGGGCGAAGTCTGCACAGCAACAAGCGCCATGATTGCGTTGCGCCGTGCGTCTGAGCAGTCAGCAGCTGGTGAGTGAATCTTGTGGTCCAGTAGTTGCATGTTACTATGCGCTTGCAAAAATCTGTCACAGCCCTCCTCCGGTACCTTGCCAACAGGAGCAACTCTAACGCGAGTCCTGTTTGTCGATGATGTGTCGCATTGGATTGGTTAGGCGAGGGAAAACCAGGGCGCAGCTCAGCTAACCGCTGTCCTATTTTGTAACGCAGAGCCAGGAGAGGAAAAAAAAAACATTTGCTGCTAACTGGTAGAGATTATTGATGGTTTTGACTCTCAGCGATTTTTTTTAAGTTTCTTACAACGCCAGCTGGCAACAACAAGACGTCAAGCATCAGGATGTTGCTTAACCTAAATTGCTCAAATGGAGCCTTTGGCAAAACTTGCTCCAGCCTTTTACGCGTGTACAGAGACGCAAGTCAGTTTCGCTTTCGTGATGGAGATACTCCAAACACAGTTGGGACATGACAGCAAAATCTGTATCCTTTGAGATGCTGCAGAATTTTTTTAATTTTTTTTTTTGTATGTAATTGTTGCATACGTTGCCTTATGGGGAGGCATCCCTCAGTGGGTGCGTATTGTGTAGTCCCATTTTATCCTGTACTGATCCCCCCCCCCCCCCCCCCCCCCCCCCCAACACCCCCCTT
>VUQH01004260.1:0-10839 GCA_015106775.1 Etroplus canarensis | reverse complement strand
CACTCCCCCCCCCCCCCCCCAGTTTAAATTGAGCACCTGATTTGACGCCTGGGTAATGTGTTTGCAGGGCAACATGGAGCAGCTAGAAGAGGAACTCACATGCCCAGTCTGCTGCGGTCTCTTCGAGGACCCCCGGGTCTTGCTGTGCTCGCACAGCTTTTGCAAGAAATGCCTAGAGGGGCTCCTGGAGGGGAACCGAGGTCCGGCTTTCAGGACGCCTTTCAAGTGCCCCACATGCCGCAAAGAGACCCCCCACAATGGCGCAAACAGCCTGCAGATCAACTATTCTCTGCGCGGGATAGTGGAGAAGTTCAGCAAAATAAAGGTTGTCCCTAAAATGTCTGTTTGTAAACAACACTCCGGCCAGCCTCTTAACATATTTTGCGCCACCGACTTGAAACTCATATGTGGATTTTGCGCAACGACGGAGGACCACAAAGGGCACAAATTCTGCTCCTTAGAGGAAGCCTTTGAAAGGGAGAAGGAGACGTTTAACGAGCTGCTTCACGGGGTGAAGAGATGGCAAAGCGCAGAGATCCTGTCCTGCCTGGAGACACTACAAGCCAGCAAGAAAAAAGCACTTCTGTCGGTGACCAAGGACGCAGAAAAGGTAACAGACTATTTCGACAAACTAATCAGCGCCCTTGACTGCAAAAAGAATGAGATCCTGTCCGATTTTGAAACACTGAAGCTGGTGGTGATGCAGGCGTACGATCCGGAGATCACCAAGCTAAGCGCAGCGCTGGAGGAGCAGAAGCGAGCGCTCAGTATGGCCGAGTCTTTCAGGAGCGTCTCAGACCCCCTCTGCTTTCTGCAGCAGATGCAGGGGTTTCGAGACAAGTTGAAGGTGCTTAAGGATACTCCACTACCCTCTCGGAAAGACATGGACGTCGGTCCGCTTGTGCGTAATTTCGACGTTAAAAAATGGGATTCACTGAGGCTCAGAGAAGTAGACAAGATCTCAGTCCCCCACGAGAGTGGCTCCTACCGAGTGGGGGGCAAACGGACGACCGTGCCCAGATGGCTCATCGCATTTCTGATTTTGTCACTGCCAGCTCTGCTCCTGCTGCTGCCGCACAACCTCACAGCCTGTATGATCAAGACGGCTGAGCCACTCATCACGGTACTCCGCTCTCACCTTGCGCACACCGGCGTGTGCCTGCGAGAAATCACTGACATTTGCAAAAGTTTGATGGATGCAGGTCAGGAATGTATCAAGAAATTAATCGACTCCACTTTCCGCTTTATTGCCAGATGAAAGTTATCTCGTTTTTACTAACCTGTGTTATCTCACGGCTGGAAAATCATTTAAACGCAAGTGAGAAGTAAAACTCTAGTGAATATATTGAAACACCTAATTGTTTTACCATGTCGTTTTGTTTTAGCCTTACTGCACCTACTGCAACTTCTATGGAGCCATAGAATCAAACCGAATCAACCCTTAATCCTCAGAGGATGCAGTGTGCATTTTCATAAAGCAGTCACTAACTCACACTTCTGTCCATGAATGTGCAATCGATTCCTTTTTTAAAGACACACTGACAATTACGTATGTTCATCATGATCTTGACAAATAAACATGAGAAATTTGAGTCAGCTGTTTGTTTTTTTTTTCTTTTTTTTGTTGCAAATGCAAGCGATCCGATGACCTGAGCTAGTGAGTAGACAGAACGCAGTGTAATCCACGGCCTTTCCCCTGCTGAGGCTTCCGCGCCACAGTGATGCTGCAGCCTCTTCAAGGTTATGCACGTTACATAACAGGGCCCATGTGAAAAATTCAGCAGGCTGCAGACGTAGTGGCTACAAGTAATTATAAACCACTTTGATGTGCATTGGCGAAACCTCGCATCCTTACAAACCTTAGGCAAGTGCACATGATTGTTGAGCAGTCCCTCTTTAAATCATTTAGTTTGAGACTCATTCCTACCCTGACTTGTCCAGACTGTGAAATCAAAAATCTGTTCGCTTTAATTAATAGAACAGCCTATGCGGATTTTTCCTGCTGTGCAACTGAATGGAAGTGTAAGTGACTTGGGAGGCCTAAAATCAAAATACAACTGTGTGGGCAAATGCCACAAATGTGGAGTAACTCAAATCAGATCTTTGGCCTTAATTAAACCAGGTCAGAGCAAAAGCAGGCAGTTAATTGTCACCAAGACTCCCTTATTGTGTTTATGTATTCCCATACGCAGGGATGCATTTTGGAAGGTGTGGGGTGGGGTGCAAAGATCAGACCATCAAGTGAATCAGTGATGTCAGCACTGACCATAATTCAGGATCCACGTCATGGCACGCTTGCACATATATATAGCTTTCTGTTGCTGGGCAAATATAGCATGGGAATAAAAAGTACTAGTGCCCATTAATATTTAATTTTCATGTCATGCAAATATAAACAAGTATAAACGTTAACTTGGTCCAAATGGAGAAAAACTAATAGCTGCATAAACACAGCGGCAGGACAGGGCACACGGTCAGTCCCTTCATATCAAAAGTAGACCTATTGTAAGATTAAATCTTAAAATTCTCACCTAGACAACCAGAGGTAACTAAATATTCAGATTAGTGAATGGTCATTTTAGTGTACTAAATGTCACATTTTTGGAAGAGGTCCAGCACTCCGGCATGCTTTTGAACCGTGGCTCAAAAGATATGATTGTAATTTAAACAAGGACACATTAAAAATTATTCCTATACTAAAAAAATAATTTCTCACTTTACTTTTCAATAGTAGGATGCGATTTTTTTACTTAAAATACAATTTTAGTTTTCTGGTGGGGAAAAATGTTCGAACTAATGTACACACGCAAACGGGACCGTGTCCGTTAGATGTGTTCTTCAATAATTATTTAGCAAAATATGCATGAAATACATGAGCAGATAAATGTATTTTTCCCTCAAAAAATCAGTAATTTATAAAAGTAATTTTTAGTCACTCCAGGGAATTTCAGCCGGCGTATCCATAAAGACTGCTTTATTATTTTTATGTGTGCGAAGGTAACTTTCAAAATGCGCAAAATAGCCAAATACTGCATTTAAAGAGCTACAATATTCCTCTCCAAAATGAACGTATTTTTTCCTACTGTTAATGCATACACTGAAACGTGACTTAAAGTCCACCGTGTAGTCACGGCCTTATAAAAGCATGTATATTATGGTCTGTTCTGTGATTCCGCATGAAAAGTGTAAAATAGGCATAATGTGTATTTTTCCTCACACTTCGTAAAATTCAAATGTTCCTGCAAGAAAATAAATCAGATAATTAAAAAACCCGTTATTTACCATTTAATTTTTTAACATAAATGTAATCTTTGCCAAATGCCATAATTTTACTTTGTTATTGTTTCACAAATACGAGGCATTTTCTGAATTTTCAATTTAAGTAAAAAGGCCCGTAAGGCCAAATGGAAGGAAACTGCTGCAACTGCGTTTCTCCCAGAGAGGGGAAATTGCGCTAATCCGTGATCACCGTCACCATGAAAAATAATGCAATCACTTAATACACCACCACAAATCTATTTCATACAGCCGGAACGCCTGGTATATATGCTTCTCAAAGGAGCATACAATTCAGACGTCATCTGTTCAGTGATTTTATATTTAAATGTCTGTATCTAAATGATCCACGTATAATTTTGTTAACTCTGGCGACTTAGCAGCTTTCGTCACACTGTCCCAAAGGCCTGTGAATCGAAATTAAAGGCATTTTATTTTGCGGGGTGTGATCTGGAATACTAGACGTCCTGGCACCAATACGTTTGCACCCAAAATGGAGGGTTTAAACCTTGGGACGAGACTCCATGCAGAATTGCAGGTTTAGTTCATAAAATAACAGACCATATCGTAATAGATTTAAAAACACAAATAATCTAAAGCGAATTTTGACCGATACAAGCAAGCTAATAAAAAAAGACCAACAAATGAATGGACCTCAGCAGTAATTCGTTGTTGAAATATTGCATACTCTTACACATTATGCAGACTGAATGCAGTCTGATTTTTCATAAATGACTCTGGTGTTTACGATCCAATCTGTCGTATGATATAATGATTTGAATCCAAAGTAAATCTGCGTCACCGCTCTTGCTGAATAGGCCCAGATATCCCAGCAGCGCTGCAGCAAGGCCACGCAGGCCGTTCTATGCATTCCACTTCCGGCGGATAGCAGCACTTCTTAAAGTCATATGAAGAATTTTCACTGTCATTAGCAGTTACATTTTCCCTGTCACTTAAAGACTGGATTAAATCTACTGCACTGACACCAGATTTGGCATGAAACCTTCAAAACACATGGCAGACAAAATCAAATTAAAACGTTTTTATTTATCGAAAGATGCACACATAACATAAAAAATGTATGAAGGTATACATATTTTACATGTCAATACAATATAGTGTTGAAAATTACCCAATAATCAGTGTGTTGACATTGTACCTGTAAACATCTCCTGAGCCCAGCAGCTGTTTGCCACCACCAGAGTGGTCTGAGTACACTCCTGGTGGTTAGTAGCTCTGTGAGTGGTCAGCTTTGCTTCAGCAGCACGATCAATACTGGAGACTTCAGCTAGTCTTAACTCCAATATTTACGTGCTGCTACAGTAAGGCAACCAGAAAATGAGAATGGGAAAGATCCAACCAACTTTTTAATCATCTGAAAAAAGGCTGTAGCATTAATTTAAGTCAGCAAAGCCTACTTTATATGCAAGTGACAGTATGTTACCTTATGCCTTCACAGCAAAAGTACATTTGGTCAAGGGACTGAGACGATAACCAGGGGATGTACATTCAGGCTTTACTGCGGCAGCACAGCATGGCCTGCATCTCAGTATAACCCACAAACCATTCCGTGCTGCTACAACATCACCAGAACTGCTTTTGTGATCCTTTGGTTTCAAACACATATTTACTTCTGTGTTATTTGTGCTTTCTTCATCCTCTGAGATTCTAATCCTTACCACATGTTTACAGATGGATACAGAGCTATTGCCTATCATTTATCTACCTAAAGACGTTCAGGTGATCACCTGAATCAGATTAACGTCTTTCGTCCTCTCCTAAAGCAGGCAAGGAGGCCGCATCTGAAAAACACAGACACACAAACACAAATTTAATGTAACTCAGATTTTAGTTTCAACAGTAAGTACTAAACTATGGACACTAGAACATGATTCTAGTATAGTTGTTGAAAATCTCAATTTCAATAGGCATTACTGCACTGCTCCACTCTTTTGGAAAAACCCTTATCAAGATTTCAGAGACTAGCTGCTGAGATTTGCACCAATTTAGCCACAACGTGAGGTTGGACAATGATGTTGGATGATAAGGCCTGGTCGCCTGGCTCACGGTATCCACTTCCTCCCCAAGCTGTTGGATCGGATTGAGGTCAGAGCTCTGTGCAGGCCTGTGAAGTTCTTCCACATGAAACTCAAATATATTTCTTTATAGCTATTGCTCAATGCACAGGGGCACAGAGTGAAACTAAAAGGGGTCTCCTCCAAACCGCTGCAAATAAGGTATAAAGATTGAGTTATGTCAGCAGTGTAAATTTATGGGACATGGCTGAAAGAAAGAATTTCTTTTCTAACACTCCAAATTAATTCATTTTTCTTTTAGCGAATTTACAAACTACAGTCACATTTTCATTCCTCAGTAACATACATGAGTCACCGTCAGGTGTTCAAACACCTAAGTGTAAATCTAGTATATAATGTACAGTATATAACGTACAGAGATCACTGTGTGCACTCCGTAGAAACAACTGCAGATAACCTGAAAGGAGGAAAAATATCTTAAAAAGGGACAAAAATTGAAAAACAATCAGGCTTTTAAAAATGCTCTTAACAAAACATGGGCTTTGAATGGAGAGACCACAAATTTCAAGTGTGCATGAGTGGCAACAGATATTTTGCCTATTCCATTGTCTGAAGCCCCCCTGAGCATCAGAGCCATTGATCAATAGCTCATCAGGAATGTGGAAGAAAGCAACTGTACAAAAGCAATTAGCCCACAAGAAAAACCGAAACCGCTTTGTAAGTAAAATATCTTACTGTTTTAGCAACTGAAGAATGTGCCAACTCTGTTGTGAAAAGTTTTAGGCTGCCCTGGAAAATGTCAACAAAACATTAAAATCTTAAAATATGCAAAGGTTTTACAAACACCTCCTGATATCCTGATGATAATCTCACGGGAGATTTGGTCCAACAATTGCTGCCACTAGAGGTCTCAATGGACCTGTAATTATGACCTCAGTCTGAAATGGACATGACAGGCTAAATCTGATAAAGTCTCTCGCATACTTCCTCTCCAAAAAGATACTGATAAGTTCTGCAGTTGTTTTCCTTCTCACACAAACTCCAGTTTATGACAAATAAAAAAAAGAAAAAGAAAGGAAAAAACTTCAGTCATGTGATAATGAAGGTGAACATAGGGATAACAGCAATCGTGCCACTGCTTTCATTAGTTATGCTGTCTGGCAAACACAAGTGTTTAATGAATTTGACTTTAAAACTATGGACGGCAGTGTCTCACAAATGTAGTCTTCAGCATGGTTTGACCTCTCACAGCAAACAACTGTAAAACTCCCCCAATATGTGGTATTTCTTAGTAAAGGAGTGAACAGTTTCTACTGGAGCTATGATGACTGCAAAGATAACATTTGGTAAACGAGCCCACCTAGAAATGAGTAGAAACTGCAGTGCCATTAGCGCAGATTTGTTTCTATCTGAAGAATGTCTGTCATTGTTCTAAAGGCAAACTGAATGCCTTTGTTAGTGACAGACATTAGTAACTATAGCCAAAATTTGTCAGGTAAGCAAAAGTAGAGAACACAGGTGTAACAGTACTGTTCAGTAGACACACCTGACAGTGGCAGGTGGGTGGAAAGACAGTGAGGACCCGTTAGTGCAGTGCTCTACTTTTATTCTCCCCAGTTGGTAAGTAGGAACCTAGTCCTTTATTTACAGATAATGCCTTTTATGCCCAAGTATTAAAATACACCTTCACAATGGCTGCGTGGCAAAACACTGTACAAACTAATCAGTGTGAAAATTGAACACTTTCTCAGTGTTATGTATATATTTACAGCCATTTTTACAATATGTGGCATGTCTAAATCATCTTTTGCACCTTCTAAATGACTTTAAAAAATATAACTAAGAAAACAGTTTGAGGATATTTGATGCTGGTGTTAATTAACAACTTCAAATTAGGGCTGTGTAAATGTCAAATTATTGTATTATTCCTGGACTAATAAAGTCTACATTGCCTGTCAAGGACTGTAACAAAAATAGACACCTATCCTAAAAATCAATACATACATGTAGTTTAACAAAAATTTTACATACATTTGATCCTCAATCATGGGAATTTTCAATTTTTAGCTTTGTAAACTGAAGTACCTGTTTTATCAGCTCAAACAAAATAAGAAATGTCAAGAGGTGCATGTTCTGGAAAGCTGCAGGTGGGAAATAGCATCTGTCATGGTTTCTAACATTTGAAAAACTAATTAACAGAAATGAGAAAAAAGATTAAAATTGCAGCCCTCCTTATATGAAATACGATGACACACCTCTACTGATATAGTTGAACCAGCCAGTATATGCAAAATAATTTTCTTAGCTTGTTTAATTCTGACATACTTTGGTCTTTAACAGAACTGCATGAATTAAACTCAAGTTGTAATCAACCAACAGCGATTGTTTAACTTAAAATGCACAAAGGAACAAACAGGTAAGTTTTGCAGTTTCCCTTTAATCTGATCATTTCTTTCTGAGTCCAGGTGGAACAGTTCACATCAGTGACTCTAACCTCTCCCTATTTTTCTCTCTCTCCTTTAAAGGAAGCATGCCTGGACATGTCACCTTCCCTGCTCAGCCTTTTTAACCCATTCTTACAGACACTTGCTACCCATACAATGACCTTAAAGAGTCACCTGACCCCAAGGTTGAAAGGTCAAGTAACCACCTACACCCAGTTGGGCAAGGGGGACATGGACATGACAACCCATCACCTCCCCAGATCAAGTGGTCTGAGCTGGCCTCTTCTGGTCTGTTTTACACAGACTTCTGCTTGTATAAGCACAAACTAAAAGGAGGTTTGTACTGAAATCTTCAGCTGTGGAAAATAAGTAATGGCAATCACATTCATCCTTGCAAAAATAAAATTAAAAAAAAATATGTATATTAACATTACGTAGCCGTCTCAGAATTATAGCACATGGAAGTATACACATTTTTTCTTTTTTTGTTTTACAAGCATATATCCTTGCCCAGTTTCAAATTTGTTTCTTGTAGAATATAACCCAGATAAACACTGGGGATTAGCCTAACCAAATCATTGTTTTTCTGTGTTTGGCAAGACAGCTATCCAGAGTACAAATATACTATGCTGACTGTGCCACAGTTTTATAATTAATAATGAAGTGTTTCATTAACTACTGGGCAATATTTACACAGCATGAGATCTTTTATCTTGTCTGCACAAAACAGATTAATCCACAAAATAACAAAGGGCTCAACTGTTATGACAAAATAAATAAATAAATAAAAAAATCAGATCACCTTTTACCAATAATATGTTGGAATTGTGTTTAAGTTCAAAAGCAACTCAGGAGGTGATGAATTATTTTACTGTTCATAGTAGTCCAAGGATGCCACCAATAAAGAACTGCTTTCTTCCTTACAAGAAAAACATCACTGTAATCACAGTGTATGAGTTAATTTAAGAAAAGTCAGCTACCTCTACACATGCAATAAAACATGAAAAGCATAGGCACAAGCAGGGACTGGGATTCCCTGAAAGTTACAGCAACATCTTGTCCAATTAATTGCAAGGACATGTGAAAAACTATACCTCTGGATCAAAAACAGAATAAACTTATCTCACAGGGCAACACTAACACAGGTAAGACTGAACCAAGTTTTTTTCTAATCTACATTTATAAACCATATCTTTCCTTTATCATGTGACAGAAAAACTCTCCAACCTTGAGTTACACAATACCTGCACAAATCAATTTTGAAATACATATTGAATTCGAAATTAAGTTTTCATTTAAAGAAGCATGATGTAAACAATGTCCAAAACTTATTTGGTGCAAACACAATCGGTCAACATGTGATGGTTAATTTGATTCATTGTCCTGTGCTGAATTTTTTAAAGGGTTTATTAATAGTTAAAGCCATTTTTAACCACCTCCAGAGAAAGTACGGACCACACTGTAAGGTTCCCCCATGAATAACAGCAGTGCCTGTCATCTAAATACACGAGTGTGTCCACAATGTGTGGTAAAATATTTAATCCAAACAACTGCTCTACCTGCTTCTACAGTATAAACAGCATTTCAACTCAGTACTACCAAGTACTCAAATATATTTCTGGTCTCTCCAGTCTTTTACTCCTATATATGAACTATCTCAAATTTCCTCCTACTGTCACAAAAGACAGAACAGCAATAAACAGGATGCAGACAACGCAGTACACTGTGATGCAATTTCAAAAGTACAATGTGAAGACCCGATTTACACTTGACCAACAGCATGGGATTATTGCAGGAAAGGCTGGCTTTCCACCACCAAAAAATAAAGTTTTAATAACTACCACAACCTTTAAATTGACTGTCACATATATTTTCATTATATTGAAACACTACTTAAAGATCAAAGAGCAAGACTGAACTTAGGGTCCAAGTAAGTATGCATGTTGAATGTGCATGCTTACATATGCAAGACGAGCAAAAAGAGGAAGCAAAGTCAAAGTGTAAGAGAGAGTTGAATCACACACCCATACACTCAAGCAGCAATTACACAAATAGACTATAGTTGTTTTTTGCTTATAATGGCACAAAATGTCAAGATTAAATTCAGTAAATTGTTTTGGTTCACAGTGTTTAAAAATGAAAAACATGTTTAAAGCATACATCACAACCAAAGTAGTTTGTGCCAAAAATAATAAGGCTTTCCAGCAATGTAAAGGTTTGTTGGCTGAGTTTAGACAATGATACAAATAAATATACGAAACAGTATATTATGATTACAGTGTGATAGCTCTAAAAATAAAAATAATTTTGAGAGTGATAAATGTTTGCTGATTTCACCATGTTACTTGCCAGGCTTGACTTATTTACTGTATAGCTATAGTTACAGTTACACACCAATTAACCAACACAAGATACAACAGTAAACCCAAAATTACATTTGTTGATATTACTGATGTAATTAAACCAAAACACCTTAGAACTTTTAACACTGACTAAAGATGAAACTGTTTGTCACACTATGAGAAAATATGTGGTCTTTGTGCACCTAAACACATTGCCTGACTGGGGGCAGTGAGTGAGATGTAATCTGCTTACCATGCCAGGGATAATAAAAAAGTACTAATATAAAAAAAAAAGACTTGAATATTTTTTGATAATCAGAATTCTAAATGCATACTATTTACTACTGTGGGATACTCAAGAACCCTCAGGTGGGGGGGTTATTGCCACAAATGAAAACACCATGTGTATCTAGTAAGGAGGCATACTTTTGCTATGTCAAATCTTATTGCCAGTGCTACAGCGGGTCATTATATCACTACCAAAATTGGAATGATCAAGTAGATAATTCACCAGCTTTGAAACAGCTGACATATTTCTAAACATGCTGTCAAGGTCAAAACTTTACCTGAATAAATTATTTTTTTAGACAACAGCATCCATCCATTTTAATGTATTAAGGGTTTGCATGAAGAGATCAGCCTAACCACTTCAGTGTTCACACACAAGCTTACTTTAGGCTGGCCTCACAAACTTACACTTTTTCCTCCACAGAAATCGTGATGAAACCTTAATAATTAGGC
>VUQH01004257.1:0-12273 GCA_015106775.1 Etroplus canarensis | reverse complement strand
GAATGACCAGGTTATTCCATCAATGGATTTTTTCTTCCCTGATGGAATGGGCATATTCCAAGATGAAAATGCCAGGAGTCATTGGGCTCAAATTGTGAAAGAGTGGTTCAGGGAGCATGAGACATCATTTTCACACATGGATTGGCCACCACAGAGTCCAGACCTTAACCCAGTTGAGAATCTTTGGGATGTGCTGGAGAAGACTTTGCGCAGCAGTCAGACTCTACCATCATCAGTGCAAGATCTTGGTGAAAAATTAATGCAACACTGGATGGAAATAAATCTTGTGACATTGCAGAAGCTTATTGAAACAATGCCACAGCGAATGCGTGCTGTAATCAAAGCTAAAGGAGGTCCAACAAAATATTAGAGTGTGTGAGACCTTTATTTTTGGTGGCGACTTTTTTTTTTTGGCCGGGCAGTGTATAATAATGTATTCTTTAAAAACCCCATCACCTCCACCCCATTTTAGCCAGACACTATTAAGAACTTATAAAAAGTTTCCCAGTTTTTTTTGTCTGGACTACTTTTGAGTTCCCTCACCATATATCTTGCTCGCCCCTGATCCATATGAGCACTTGGTGTGTTGTATTACACTGCCAGTTTAGGAAAATGCTCTACAGTCACTAAAGAAAGAAGAGATGATGTGACACTTTACATGATGCATTTATTGCTCATTCCTCCTTTCAAAAGGCCAAGTTCTGACAGTGTATAGCCACTGGCTTTGAGCACAGCTGCAGCTGATCTGCCTGGCTGTGCTGGGCAAAGCTGTGGCTGTGAATATAGTTATTGCTCATACATCGGTTGCATTTGTGGCCGCATCTATGAGCCAGCTACTGCCACAATCACAGTGACGACTATGTCATCCCATGGCAACAACAGTCATAATCACAGCTAAAGCCTGTTTCAATCAGCCTCTGCTGTGGTTGATAAAAAAGCTTTGTGGACCAGCTCCTGTAGTTATCACGCTATCTGCAGTAGCACATAATTTACTGGAGCAGCAGTAGATGACGGTGCATTGACTCTCACTGTGGTTACCAGCAGCAGTTGCTACATTATACATATATACTTCAATTTTCACTTAGACATACAGCTTAGACTTTATTTATGGATCAAAGAAAACACAAAACTTATTGTGAGGGAACACAAAATTGACTCAGAAAAATATATTCCCCCTGTGACTCTTTGAGGGCTCTGGAGTTTCGTTACTGTTCATATGATGTTTTTAAATTTAATACTTGGACTATATATCTCAGAGTTTCTCTGCCCTATTGGTAACATATTTTGCCACAGCCCTCTGTGACTCCACAAACACTTAAAATTTAAGAAACTTTTGTTTAGGAAACTTTTAGGAAAACAAAAGGATTTAGGAATCTTTTGTTTTGTAAAGAAAATATGGTTGCATTCGAAGATAACAGATCTTGAAGCTCAGCCTTCAAAAAACCCATGAATCAAAACCATAACAGGCCATGGATTTCTGTCACAAAGATTTATGAGTATGCTTCAGACTATTTTCCACTTCATCCCTGAATGAAGGGTGATCGTCCATGAAAACTGCTTAAAGTGAGCAAGCTGGCCCACATCCCCTCTGACGCCTCATGTCGACTGTGGGCTCATCATTGCAGACCATTTACTGACACAAGACTTTAAAGGTGTAAAAATAGTCTATGTTTTTATACAGGAACTACCCTATAGAAATTAACTAGGGATTGACTGTTCCAATGTTTCAGTCCCAGTATTGATATAAGTAACTTGTCTTAGGTTATCAATACTAAATACCAATTCAAAAGCAGTGTTAAATTAATGAACTGACAAATTGTTTCACATAGATTCACACTCTCTTATGAGTAAGGCTTCACTTAAACACTTGAGTGGGACCAAATATTATATGTTGCAATATATTGCATTTGTCTTGTGATACTATTAATGGTATTTTCTTCTTCTTCAAATACTATGCAATATCCTCTATTGGGATTAATAAAGTATGTTGATTCTGATTCTGATACTGTATCTGCATTATTTGTTAAAAATGACATTCCAGATGCACTTTAGGAGTTCTCACCAAATAAATAAGAATAAACTGAAGTTGATGCACCAAAGTCCATCAAATAATTTAAAAGAAGCAAACTGAAAACTGAAGAGTGTTTGGAATCTACATGATGATCCCACTTTTTCCAAAAAAGACAAAGAACTTAAAAAACCATGAAAAGAGCTCCAAGCAAGGGTGATTCTAGTGTCTGACCTTTAGGGGGCTAAGCCCCCAATCAGAATGTCATGCATACATTGCCTTGCAATTAATACATTATTAAAACAAAATTACTTGAATACATGAATTTATGATGATGTTAATAATAAATAATGAAATACTTATAGTAAAATGAATAAAAGGATATGCTGCTGCTAATGTATTCAATGCTTTTCAGCTCTTTGGTTATTTGCACATTACAGTGCTACCTTCAACAGCAATCTAATTAGCTGGACGGATTATTGTAGTGTTAAAAAATAATTAAGAATAAATAATTAAGAATAAATCATCACTGATTTCAATATAATACATCTGTTTTAGGGTGGAAATGTTTGTTACTTAATTAAACCTGAGGAAAAGGCTCAATCACAGTGACCAGTATTTTCCAAAGTAAGTTAAAGATTAGTTTGTAGCAATGCAGAGATGAGGAGAAGCAAGCACACCATTGTTTCAGTCTCTTAAGTGCATGGGGGCAGGCCACCAGTTCATCAAGCAATTGAAGTACCATCATTCAATACACCACTGAAAGAAAAAATGCTAAGAAACATGCATTTTGATTAAAATTTTCAAGGTCATACAAACCCTCCCTTTATTGTGCAGACTCAGCTCAGGGCATTGGGTAGGCTACCCCTGAGTAGAGAATAGATATATGTAGTCTTTTGCTTCAATGTAGCAGCAGCCATCCTGTTCAAGTGACGCATAGAATGATATGAGTCGTGCAAAATGCTATGGTGAAGTCCATGCAACAGGCTAGAGCTCAAAAGTGATTTGCCAATGTAACCTAGATTGTGTAATAGTATAATGATTTCCGGCAATAATTATGAAATTCATCATATTACTACACTACTACCAGTGTTATTTTTTAGGGGTGCTAAGATAAAATTTAAAGATGCTTGAACAGTCCTAAATGGGGTCTAAACTCTCCAGTGGCCCCAAGTGTGTTAAATCATCATCAAGAGTGAATCAGACAGTATGCACTGATGAGTATGAAGTTAGAACCTAGCCTTCTCTTAACTCCAATGTGCGCACACATATGCTTCACACACTTATGTGTGTGCATTAATATGAATGTCATTGTGTCATAGTAAATCACTGTGTCATTAAGCTTAATATCACCATTCTTTCAGATATACTGAGAATGAGATTTAATTACCACACATACACACAGCTACAGGTAGAAACATGAAGCTAGATTTAATTATCACTCTTACACAAAGACATGTACGCACCTGCAGACACACACAGCAAGGACACGGTAGACCTTAATTGCAACAAAATGATGCTGAACTGCACATAAAACAGCAGCCCGGACCTTAGGTGGTAGATCTCTGATGTACAGAATGTAACCACACATACACTCTCAAGGGCACAGACAGGCCTCTCATGATAATTATGTTATTAACCTATTATATGATATGGTTCTCAGTCAGTTTAGCTGAAGTAAACTGAATGCATGTTGATTTAGATAGAATGTTATCAACATTTAGCCAATATAATGCCAGGATAAACATCAGGATTTTCAGTCTGATTAAAAGACTTTTTTCAAAGCAAAATTAAGAGAAAAGAAACTATGTGTTTATGCTGTTATTTCTGATCTCCTCTTATCCCTATCCAGAGGGGTGTACTGCAAAGTCAGATTATTGGGTTAACGAGCTATGTTGAGCTTATAGTCAGAGTTTTCAGTGTTACAAAGGTGTTCACTTTTTACTTGGCTAAATCACCTGGGTAACATATGCCGAACAGATAACCTTGTCAGGAGTAAGTGATGTTAAAAGCTTTGGTTTTAAATCGTTTGGAAGCACCACATTTTATTTACAGTATACTTAGATCACTTTATATACTCTCAGCTGAAGGAATACATTTTACATATGCAACATAGTAAGTCATATCAAACTAATATGACTGAATGACTCCTAACTTGAAAGCTACAGCATGTACTACGTAGCATTGTCATGGGACTTGTGTATTCAGATGGTGGTGCAGAAAATGGATAAATATGTTTATATCTGGTCCAAGTCAGATGATAACTATCTTTTACAATCATGGAAGAACAGCTTCAAGAATGAATCATATCCAATATTCAAAAAAATCACAATAATCTGGTAACAAACTAAAATGATTTTCACATCCCCTTTATTAGGGTACTGGAGATGGTCAGAACTGAACACACAGCTGTAATATTTAAATCTATCACATTAAAGCTTCGGAGCTCTGAAGTGCAGCTTTCAAGTTAAAAATAAACAGGAGCACCAAAGTGCACACTGACCTGTAAAATAATTATATCAACTCAAATTAACGTGTTTATTTTACCACCCCATGCAGTTTTAATGATCATGAATTAAGCAGTAAAATAAATGTTTATGCTTCCCAAGATCAATGATTTTCTGCTGCATTACTCTCTTGTCTTATTTACAGCAACAGTGTTGCTTATCAAGCCAGCTAACACAACAAAATCCTGGCTATGTTGAACTTGCTTTTTACACACATACATTCCAGTTTAAGAACTTTCCGAAGTTTGTCGCTTTTTGAAAAGGCTACTTGAATTATCGTGCTATCATATTATAATGTAAGGGACATAAAAATAATCTTAAAATGACAGTCTTATCATATCACCTGCAAAAAAGCAGTTATTGAGACACAGCCTACAAACACAAAAATATTTGCATTTTATTTTATGTTGTGTTTTGGTGATTAAAATATTTACTGAACTCTTACTCCTGGTATCAGGTAGCAGCAAAATCAGTTGTTTGCTTATTTTTGATATTTATCTTTTTTACACCATTAACAGGGCAAATGTATAGACATTGAACTGACAGACAGAAAGAAAATGCAAGCAAATGAAACTAGGGTGAAAAAAGCAAACTAAAAAACAAATGCCATTCATCAAGCCACACAGTCCAACCTACTTCGTTTGGAACACTGCTGCTTCTGTGCACAGATAGTACAACTCCACCTTTAAAATACATTTTAAATATTTACATAATTGATTCAAATATTGGATTTAATTAAAACAGCTGCTGACTAAATAGCAGAACTCTCTTCACCCTTAAGACAATGCAATCAATATTTCTACCACTCTGATTATGAATGCCAGTGTTTGACATAAAGCTTTGCAAAACTTCAATCAGTAAAGAATATACTATTAATTTACCTTCTCTTCCATTTTTTCTTGCTCTCTCTCCTGTTCTATCTGCTCCCAATGTGTCACCTCAGCTGACTTCTTTTCTCACTTAAAACAATCAGATTTTGCCACAGTCTCTGTGAGAAAATCATTTTTCTGCTGTCATCTTTAAAACTGTCTCATTCTCTTCTCCTGTCAGCTGTCATTGTAGTGTCAGATCGATGCAACCCTCCTCCACGCTATTCACCTCCAGTTTTCATCAGGACCAATATCCAAGGGTCCTTCTAGTGAGCTCATCAGCAGTCCTGCTTCACATCACATCGATCCAGATCTTCAGAGTCATTCTTCACCCCTGCTCCACCACCACAAGTGTCTTTTTATTTCTGTACAGTTCACGTTGTAACTAGCTCCTTAACAATGATGATGTCATGATGGGGTCTACATGGCAAATAGGTTAAACTTTTTCTTAATGTGCACTTGTGTCTAACAAATCATTTACGCTTTAAGCTTTTATCTCATTTAGGCCCCTTAAGGTAAAATAAAAATGAAATAAATCCAGAAAAAAATCTCTTAGTTGATATTTAAACAGCTTAAGGAGTGAATAATTTTTCAGGTTCCTAATTTTGCTGACATTGTTCTGGTCCACTCATCTTCTTAGAGGTAAGGGTCACTGCAAATTAATCAAATTCATCCTGTGATAAAAAACATTTCTATTGCTATGGGAGTGGTCTCTTGCCTGAGGACTGTGCCACAAAATGGTCACTGAATGGTCAGATGAGTATGAAAAATTATGTGAATCATATGCCATGACTTTCACAGTCCCCAGATTGCCTCACCTAACTCAACATCTATGGGATTTTTGTGGACTGATTTTACACTGCACCCTTCACCAAAACACACTAACCTAAGAAAGTTAAGGAAACTTGATTCTGAAACCGCTTGTGTGCTTTACTTATACATTTTATGTAGAGTTTTCCTTTAATTGTTTTACCTGTCTGCATGTGTCAAGGGGTTATGGATTACAGAGGGGCAATATAGGGCTCAGAATCAACTTTTCCAGTTAACAGGCTCTCAATTCTCCAATACATCTCAATTCCACACAGACACAGTATCTTTGAAACCTTACAATTTCTGCTCATTGATATGAGATAAAAGGCCACAGTCTCTTTTTTAGGCACAAAGTTGCAACACTGGAATTGTGATTAAATACACTGCTTTAGAAAATAAAAGATCAAGCAAGTAAATTAGATACAATTTTCAATCCCATGATTGATTAAGATCATTGTGCTTCATAATGTTTTAGAAGTAATTTTCAGGTTCGGCTTTGTTTCCAATACAAAAACGTATGCTGTTTTCTTAGTTGCAATTTCTTGATTCCTGATGAAAACAGTATTATTTGATGAAAACACGCATGAGATTTTTTTCACAAAATTTCACAAAAATATAAAACTCAGTGCATGCACAGATCCTTTTTTCTTTAACGAGCTCACCGATAAAAGGCACACACATACATAAACAAGTGCATGCTGGCCGTAGGGTATGGTGTCTTATAGTGCTTCAAATTAAATAATTTGTCTTGTTGTTCGGTGTATAATTTTAAACCAGCAAGGGGCAAACAAAGACAGAGAGTAGGTGTGTTGAAAAGCTCAAGGGAAAATGATGGATTGGTAAAATGATTAGATGAAATTGATCTGTTAACTGATAAAGTGGCTCTGTCTTTGATTATTATTTGAGACTGTGAACTTGCTCCAGCTCAATATGAAGTCTTAAGTAAGACTTTAAAACATAAGAGAAGTGCCGACTCTGAAAATACCAACACGAACTTGTTTGATGGGAGGCACCAAACAACAAGACTAATAATTGGGAATGTGTTGATGCAAAAGAACAATAGCAAGTTTGAAATCCATGCACAAGTCATCATTTACAATTCTGTCACTAGTGTAATGACTGGAAATCACTTGCTGTAATGTTTGCCCATTATTAGTACAGTTTAAATGCTTAAAAAAAGATACATGAGCTTGTGGGGGCTCAATAAGAAGTAAATCAAGTTTTGGACAAGTCCGGTTAGAACATGATGGATAGATACATATTCTTTGAACCAGATCGACTATGTATTTGTATTGTTAGAGAGGAAACAATTGAATATCTAAATCAGTTCAGTGGAAATAACCATAACATCAGCAGGTAGTTCCATATAGTATTTTACATGAAGTGCATAATCACCTAATTACATCTACAAGGTACTTAAATATGAGTGATGCAGAACAACATTACCATAGTGGTCTGCTATGCAAGGAGAATTATATGGTCAGATGTGTCATCACTCACATGGAGCTCAACAAGCAGAACAGAGTGCTGCAGCAACTCTCCCATGTGTGATGTGTTTTCATGACACGGTTAAGCTAAAGTGGATATCTTTGATGGCACATTAAAAGTCATTGAATGCGTGAATATGTTCAGTCTTCCAGGAAGATAATAGCTGAATCTAAAGGGAATGAAAGGAAATTAGTTTGATAAGCCTTAAAATGATGTAAACTGAATCCCAAAGCTATCCCAGGGCTTAAATCTCAATCTAACTAAACACAGCGGGACATTCAGCTGTGCCAACGACATGATTTTTTCACAATGAAAACAGTGAATAATGGAACTTCTTGTAAAAGAGTTGTGCTGTATCTGTGCCCTCCCATAAACTTCAGACATGTGTAGAAATTATGCCAAGGTGCTTTAGTGGCACTACAGGCTATAAAAACACTTCATGCTGGCATTTCCTTCATTTTAGTGTTTATGTTTATTAAACACAAGATCTAACAGGAGAAAATGCTGGCTGTTTTATTGTTTTTTAGAGGCACTGTTTATCTGCAAGCACCAAATTTGATCAAAGTTTATTTTAAGCACATACAACAGGGTCATGAAAAATATAAGTAGCTTGTTGTCACCCGACTTACTCACTGTCTGAATATATAGTTTTATACAAGGTGTAAGAGTTAACCATGGCACCAGCAATCAGAGTAGAAGTCAGGGGAGATTGCTTTTCCTCCTCTTTGGATTAAGCTTGAAAACAGATTGTTGACAAGGGAGCAGGCAGGAGTGAAATAGGGCAAATAAGCGAGGTTGTTGGCAGATAACAAACTGAATATTATTTTGAAAGCTAGAAAGCCATCTGCTAGATGAGACAGGGTATGTAAGGATCTGAACTAACACCTACTTTGAATATTATCAGCCTACTGAATTGCCATGATCAGTCATAATCACTGCCACAGTTATGGTTTGTAGGTGCCCCCTGTGCCTACTCATATAACAGAAGATGTATTATCAAGAAACAGAAAGTAATCCAAATCATGTAGGAGATCTCTACTACATATAAAAGCTACCAAGGACCTAAATCATTCCTAATTCTAATTCTATAATAGTGACTCAAAATGAAAGGTTGTAAACTTAAGTTGTCAGATTTAAGCCTGTCTGTGCAGACCTTCATTGTTGTTTTGAAGTGAAAACACTTTGACAGTGGTTTCTGTTCAGTGACACAGCACAACCATCACTAAATGAGGTGAGCTGGTGGAGGAAGCCACCTAGCAATTGCTATGGGAGTTATATCAAGCGATCTCGTCCATTTAATGGGCTGATATCATTCGAAACAGGTGACTAACAAGGGGAAAATAAGGCACAGAGAGGCGTGTTATCAGCATGGGCATCCTCCCCTCTCGTAAGCCCTGAAAATCACCTGAGCACTCAAATATAGAGAGGAGAAAAAGACACAGGGGGAGAAAGAAAAGGAGAGAATCCTGTGTTCCAGTAATTAGTCTGTAGAAAGTGAGCTGGACTATAATTCGGTCAGTCAGATGGATGTCTGCCCTCTAGACATTAGGTTTAGCCATTATCTACACTCATCCCTCCACTGTCCATCTATCCATCTCCTCTTCTCACTCTCTCCTCACCACCACATTCATCCTCGTACTCTGTCCCACCATCCATCCATTCTCCCCCTTTTCCTCCCCCATGCCCTCTCACCACTCCTCCACACGTTTGACCGATCTCATCATTTATGCTCAGCTCTTCCATTTCTCTATCCTCTCCTGTCTCTTTGCAGCACTCTCCTTCCTTCAGTCTCCAGACATCACATCTAACCATATTTTAAACACATCCCTTCAGTCTTTTCTATCAACACATCCATCTCTTCCTGTCTCCATCCTCCCTCTTCTCTTCTGTTCTTCTCTCCTCTGCTACAGACATTAGATCAAGCCCATTACCTACACTACATACAGTACACTTACCGGAATCAGTTTATCTGTCACGGACAGGACATGTGCAGGAATCTGTCTCGGTGACACTGATAAAGATATATTCAGCTCACGGCAACACAGTACACACTGTGTTTCATATGGCATACAGAGTGCAAGATTCACATTCAAAAAGGGCACTACAAGACACATAATTGACAGAAGCACATACACTGTCACTAAACAAACACACATACATTGGCAATGTGTATACAAGTTTCCCGGAACACAAGTACGAAGATAGTGCCGTCCCTGTACTCTTCTCCATTCATCTCACCATCCCCGTTTCTTATCTCTGTAACCTCACCTCCCTTTCAGACATTAGATGGAGCCTATTATCTGTACTCATTGCTTCACTCCTCCACGCATACGATTCATACCTCCCCATCTCTGTCTCTCTTCCTTCCAGACATGAGATCTGAGCCCATTATCTGCACCTATCCCTTGACCATGTCCTTTAATCCTTTATTTTCATCCATCCTTCCATGCATGCTCTCCTTTGCTTTACCTGTTGTCGCTCCCTTCTTTCCTCCCTCTCTCTGTCCCTCTTCCCTCCTCTTCAGCCGAATATTATGTCTAGCCATTATCTACACTCATCCTGCTGCTCCAGTCCATCCATCTATCCTCTTTCACTTCCCTCCGCACCTCTACGTCTCTCACCTCCAGATAGAGCTCCCTATTATCTGCACCACTCCCTCCAACCATCCTTTCTCTCACACTTGTGCACGTACTCACTCAGCAAGATGAGACACACATTCACACCATCGACCTATCCTCTATCTGGGCAGACTATCTTAACGTCAGCAATGCAACAGTGGTGTAGCGTTCTTTAAAAGACTGACAAGCCCCTACTTTTAAAATTGCAGTTTAAAAATGTCAGGTAGAAAGAATTAAAAAAGAATTTTTTAAAACTCCACTATTTGTCTTTTGTCAGCCACTTAAATTTAAGGTACACTGGTTTACTGATTACATAAATCTAAGAGCAGATCGTGGTGCAGATCATGGTTTAAAGTAGGAAAGGTTCCATATTCAATATGTTCTATGAGAATAATAACAATGTGCCTTCAAGACAAAGTGAAAATTCTGATGAAAGAGTCAACATTAATTTATGTTTAACAGTCAGTGAAGCTGTCTCCTTCCTACTTGTTTGCTAATCAAAGATATTCTGGTTGTCTGTGTGCTTGCCTATTTTACAGAATTTACTATATATTTTACAGTGATATTCATACAGCATGTCATGGTCTGTGATTTTCTGGCTTGTGTTTAGTTCTCATTTCTGAGATCTTCAGCATTCTCTTCATTTTAGTTTATTTCTTCAGGGATGTTTTTCTGTTTATTTCCAGTTATTCATTCAGGTTCATTTTGTGTTCACCTAGATTATTGCTCACATTTAGTTTCTCAGGTGTTTGTGTTTTTCTCTGTCCCTGTTTCTCTTATATCCTTTTTATTAGCTTGTGTTTGTGCTCAGTATTTCCTAATGTATCGTAGATACCTGTTGTACTGAATTGTAGGTCTTCTGTTCCCTCGTCGGGTGTGTAATTTTACATCCTCCTTCGTTATTTCCTTATATATATGCCTGTCTTGTCTTTGTCCAGTGGTGCTGTATCTGTTGTTTTCCCTCATGGTTCTTGTCACTGCAGTTTTATTTTTGTTAGTTTCCTGCCAGCATTTTGACCTATATTAATTAAGTGGACAGTTATAATGCATAGACAACAGTACATTTCTGTGAAATATTGCTTAAGTGACAAATCACTGTAATTGCCTTACCTCTAAGTTAAAGATACCACCCTTCTTGAAACTACAACGTTGCACAAAACTGCTATTAGACAAATTTTTTTAAGCTGCACTCTATTGGAGGATGAAGAGCTTTATTGTTCTACTTTTCTCTTTAAGGTACCCCAAAGGTGTTCAACTCAGGCAACAGATTTCACTTGTTTCGTCTTTAGAAACTGATTTTTTGTGCTTTGGATTATTATCATGCTGGAACACGCAGATTCTATCAAGCCTCTCTGAGAGTCATCTCATCATCTCTCCTGCAGCCCCATATCATCATCCTCTTATTATTCACTGTGGGTACTCCTGGCCAGGTTCACACCAAATACCTAACCAAAGAATGAGCTCCCAATATTCAAGTTTAATCTTGCATTTTTTTTTTTTATTTAAGAGCAAGCAATGTTTTTTCCCTTCAATATTTTCCATTGAGGTTGATGTTATAAAATGTATTTTAAATCTTCAATTATGAAATTTCTGGGGGGACTGCAACTCTGAATACTGACTGTAGCCCGATTTTCAGTTATTGGCCTTTCGGTATTGTGTAACTGGAAATCAGAGGTTTTCTCAGTTTTGTTTGAATAATCATAAGCTCTCTGCAGGGCTAGTTTGTTGCATTGAGCTGATTCCTTGGGATCTGTATTTTTAGTATAGGCTTTTAAATATGATGTTTATGTTAATGAGAGGAAACACTTCACTTGTAAACTTTGACATGATTCATCTTCTTCTTCTTCTTCTTCTTCTTCTTCTTCTTCTTCTTCTTCTTCTTTCAGCTGCTCCTGTTAGGGGTCGCCACAGCGGATCATCTGCCTCCATCTCACCCTATCCCTTGCATCCTCTTCCCTCACACCAACCCTCTG
>VUQH01004256.1:12852-24583 GCA_015106775.1 Etroplus canarensis | reverse complement strand
ATCGCGCGGTTGTCCTTTCCATATCTTTTTTTGCCTTTATGAAGATATTTCCCACCTTTGACTGATTAAATGGAATGAATGTATATTCCTGTTGATCGGCTCTGTGATTCAACCGTCGCTCTTCTATGGTTTGGCATGTTGACATCAGCAGGTGTGAACAGCTCCATATGTTTTACCTTTTCACCTTTCAAGTGCTTTGTATATATTTGAAACCTCTTAATGTTCTTGTCTTTTATTTCTACTTTTATGCGACACTAACTCTTAGGTGACAGCTTCACCCTTTGAAACTCCTTTTGACTTCTTTCTCTTTCTTGTACTGTAGTTTTTCACAGACAGGTATTTTATTTTGTCTTGTTTTGATTTGTTTTTCTTTGGTGGGTCTCTGCAGTCGTCCGTTTTGCCTTCAACCCCAGCCATGAATGATCACCACAGTTCATGAGTGGCACAGAGTATTTGCACAGGCGCGCTGGTACGTGGTCGTTTACTCTGGTGTGTTGCCATGTGCATGGAGCTTAATCTGAACAGTCTTGAAGTCATTTACTAACTCACTTGGTCTAATACTGTATGTTCCCATTTCCTGCCTTTTTTTCACTGCTCCAGTGTTGCATTTAAAAAAAAAACACTAATATATCTGCTAAGACCAGCATGGCTTTCTGTACTGTTGTCATCTAGCAACCTGTTCAGTTGTTTCAGTGGCTCGCCCTGGTCTCCTTTTGCAGGTTTTCTGAGGGCACAGCAGAATTGATGCTCACATGTCCATCATGGAGTCCTCAAATTTAATCAGACATAAGAACGGGAGGAGGAAGCAGGTGGGCACCGCCATCTCATTTGAAAACGTGAGGGACATGGACGGTGGCTCCTCTGATCCACTAATAGAAGACGAAGCAGAGAGCCTCGTCCATGGGTCGGACTCTGGGGACAGGATGCATCATAGGTCTGGGATCCGTGGGGAGCTGGGGAATGTGTTGCTGCTTCTGTTTCTCTATGTGCTGCAGGGGATTCCTCTTGGACTGGCTGGCAGCATCCCTCTGATCTTACAGAGTAAGAGCGTCAGCTACAAAGACCAAGCCTTTTTCAGCTTTGTTTTTTGGCCATTTAGCCTCAAGCTTCTCTGGGCGCCACTAGTGGATGCTCTGTACTTCAGCAGGTTTGGTAGAAGGTAAGAAAGATGCCGGCTATGCGTATTATTGTATATGATTTTCTCTAGACTGTGTATCATTTTTCTGATTTTATACATATATGTATATATACACTTCCCCCACCTCCTCCATGTTTCTGCAGAAAGTCATGGCTGGTTCCCACACAGTACCTGCTGGGTCTCTTCATGCTCTACCTCTCTGCAACAGTCAATTCATTGCTGCAGGGTGAGGGGGGACCAGATGTGGTTATACTTACTGCAGTCTTCTTTATGCTTGCCTTCCTGGCGGCCACACAGGTAAACATTTTTTAACACTGTGATACAGACACATATTCTGAAAGATAAATACATAAATTTGTGCTCTTCCATGTGTTTAAGGATATAGCTGTGGATGGCTGGGCACTGACTATGTTATCCAGAGAAAATGTGGGCTATGCATCTACATGCAACTCTGTAGGCCAGACAGCTGGCTATTTCCTGGGGAATGTGCTCTTTCTGGCCCTGGAGTCTGCTGATTTCTGCAACAAGTACCTCAGAATAGAGCCCAAAGACTCAGGCATTGTCACCTTGTCAGGTATTTGCTGTCCATGACCTAAAAAAAGATAAATATTTTTGTGATAGTTAAACAGTAATTTGGTCTTTTGTTTGCTCTGCTGCAGATTTCTTGTTTTTTTGGGGAGTGGTTTTCCTGGTTTCCACCACTCTGGTAGCCATCTTTAAAAGGGAAAATGGACGTGGCAAAAGAACCAGGAGAACCCCGGAGGAGACACAGGGTGTCATGGAAACGTACAAGTTGCTATTATCTATCATCAAGATGCCAACAGTCTTCACCTTTTGTGTCCTGCTTCTTACTGCTAAAGTACTTGCCTATTATCAGATCATTGAAGATGCTGCTTTTGAATGTTTGCTGGGTGGAAATTAAACTTTATTTTACTTGTTCTCTGTGTTTCAGATGGGTTTCTCTGCAGCAGATGCAGTTACAGGTCTGAAACTGGTAGAGGCTGGAGTTCCCAAAGAGCAGCTGGCATTGCTTGCAGTGCCTATGGTACCTCTCCAAATACTTCTACCAGTCATCATCAGTAGATACACAGCAGGGCCCAGACCTCTTGACGTCTTCTACAGGGCCTTCCCTTTTAGGTTGTATTGCATTTCAGGAACACAAATCCAGGCATACTGTGCACACATTAAGTAAACTAAAATCTAAAGAAGTTTTGTAATCTGTTGCAGGCTGCTTATTGGCCTGGAATATGCTCTGCTAGTGTGGTGGACTCCCAGTGTAAAACAAGAAGGAGGTTTCCCAGTTTACTACTATGCCATAGTGCTGCTCAGCTACGCTTTGCATCAGGTTTGCCATTTCTTTGCTGCTCTCTTTTTTTGTTCTTATTTATCTCCTGTTTTCTGATCAAACTACAAACAGTACTATAGTTTTACTACAGTGCTATAGCCTTCCGTCTTGGGACCCTACCCCATAGTCCAGACATATGGAGAATATGGTAGATGGTTGTCACATGTACTGCACAGCCAGTACTTTCCAGAAATTACTGCAGCTCCTGCCGTGATGCTTTAGATCTCTTGGCAGCCTCCCTGACCAGTTTTTGCCTTGTCTTTTCATCAATTTTGAAGGAACATCCAGTTCCATATTTTCTCCACCTCTTGGTGTTTGTCTTCGCTGTGTTTGATGGTACATGTAATGGGAATTTTTTTGTACCATTCTCCTGACTGATACCTGTGAATAATAAGATCCCTTTGATGCTTTGTAAGCTCTCTACAAACCATCCTACTAGGGCAGCTGAACTTTATTTCGGGTTAATCAGACTCACTTTGATTTATGGCAGGTATGTACCCCAAAAGACTGACTGCTTTTATTAAAGAAAAAAGTGCTTCAACAAAGTATTAGTTTTAGGGTGTGCACACTTACGCATCCAACTTATTGTATTTTTTTTCTTAAAATTTTCCCCCAACAGATTTGTTTCTTGTTCAGTTGAATTGTACAGGTTATAGGTGACATAAAAGGTGGGAAAAGTTTTTAAATTATTTATCATGGTCTCATTTTTTGACATAAAAAAAACCTGGTATTTTAAGAGATGTGTTCACTTTCTATATCAACTGTAATTCATAACTATCAGTATGGCCCTGTTCTGGAAGAGCAACAAGACCACAGCACAGAATAAAGAAGGCATCAATGACAACAGACATGACAATGATTAAGGCTATGGTCACACTGCAGACAAAGTGGCCCAAATCCGATTTTTTTTTTTTTTTTTTGCCAATAAGTGACCCATATCTGATTTATTTATTTATTTATTTTTAATGACAATCTGAACAGCACAAATAAGATTTTTTTTTCTTTTCAAATCGGATTCAGGTCACTTTCATGTGATCCTAAATTGGATACATAGCTGATGTTTTTCAAAGCGACCTCAGTCTGAGCAGTTATGTCACATTTCATCCAACTTTTACGTCATTGAAGTGAGACAGACATCACAATTCTGCACTGGAGGATGTGTGATGTGGCAAGATCAGCTGTAAACAGTGGACCAAACAAGCATGGCAGACACCATTGATGGACCTAGTCAGTGGAAAGAAACTGAGGTTTCACACACATGTTGACATGTGTAGCATCCATAGTTACTTCTGTAAACACAGCGTGCTAGGTGTGACGTCACGTCTTTTTCTGCGCATGCATGTCTCTTCAGGGCTGTAGACTGTTCACACAGAGGTCTGATGGTGGTCACATTTAAATTATGATGTGAATGACCATGCAAAATAATAGGATCTCATCAAAAAATAAGAATTGAGCATTAAGACCTGCAGTGTGAAAGCAGCCCATGTCAAATAGAGCATGAAAGGCGGATCTGGGCTGGAGGTGGGTTGCATAGGAGCTTGCAGATGCGCAGCAAATGTCTGTGGGCTAAAGCAAGTGGAATATCACATCATAGATAAGGCTTGCTAATTTTGATGTGTTGAAGGGTTTCAGTTAAATCATTAACTGATTTCTTTAACATTGTACATGATCATTTTCTTCTTAAATTTTGCCACCATGCCCAACTCAGTAGAATAATTATACAAATAACTAAAAAAGATCAAGTTACATTATTTGTAAAGCTCTTAGTTACCCTCCTTTTTTCATCTCTAGGTGGCGTTGTATAGCATGTACGTGGCCTGCATGGCTTTCCATGCTAAAGTGAGTGACCCCCTAATCGGTGGGACCTACATGACCCTGCTAAACACAGTCACTAACCTCGGAGGAAACTGGCCCTCCACTGTGGCTCTGTGGCTGGTTGATCCACTGACTTCTAAGGAATGTCAGGGGGCTGTTGGTCAGAGCTGTGACTCTTCTGAAGAGGCACTGGTAAGCGATCAGGGAGAGGCTGGGGCGAGACAGTGTGTGTGTTCTCATGTAGGAAAGTCTAAACATCTTTCTTCCCTGTTCAAACCACCAGCTGTGTGTTAAGGAAGGCGGCATCTGTGCAACAACCCTGGATGGCTACTACGTGGAGTCCGTGGTCTGTGTTGTGATCGGCTTAGCTTGGTGGGTGTGGTTAGGGAAGAAAATGAGGCGGCTGCAGGAGCAGGGCCCTTCTGCATGGAAATGCAGAATGGACCAGTAACCACACACTATCATCCACATCATAGACACTTCTTGGTCTACTTGACCTTTATGTACTGCTTCAAAAAGTGCTGAAAATACTGTACTTCCACCCTCACCTATCTGGTTATTCTGGCCCTGCTCTAGCTGCTACATTCAGAAAACATTTAACCTCACACTTGCTTTTGTCACCTTGAAGTACATATATATGAAGATATTCCCTATTTTTGTCTTCTCTGGAGGTAAACTTGCTCTCATTATTCTTGCTTACAGTAAAAAATGTTTGGAATAGCCAAAAATTCTCTTGTTTTTAAAATATATTCTGCTGCTTGAAATGGCTTAACCAAACCAGAGCTGAGTCAAAGCATATGTAATGTTTTGGGTTTGTTTTAACATGCTTGGCTGCCAGTCTTGCCTTTTGCCCCAAATGAAACAAAACAAATGACTTCTTCTTAAACCCTTCCATATCAAAAATGCTTACCGTGCAGGCTACAGTTTAATCTGTGCTAAAAGGATACTTAAGGGAAACACAATCAGGATATACAGATGCACTTATCTGACCTATATGCAGTTTAACTCAATCCGTCTGATAATCCAGCTAAGTTAAACTCAGCGTGAGGAATATCTTTCGTCGTCGTTTGACTCAGATCTCAGCAAGTATTTTCTTCAATGATTATTTCAATAGAATTTTTTTCACTGAAGTAATTTGTGCCTTATTTAGTTTTTAAAAGGCTTTCAAAAAATAAAAACCCAAAACAAGTTTTCACCAATGTTGTCTGAGCCGTACTGTAGTTAAACAATGAAGGCAGGGAATATTAGTCATTTGCAGATGAAGTTAAACTGAAGAGTGCATTTCAATAATACACAGTAGTTTAGTAAGTTACACTAAACAATATGGCTGCTTTGATATATCAGTTGTTTCTCGCTGTGTAGCTACATGCACAATCCTTACGAAGAACCTGATTTGCACACTGCATAACATAAAGCCAGAAACTTCAGTGGTTACATGAACTCAGATTTCCAAAATGTAAACAATAATAAATGTGTTCCTTAATACTCTTTGCTGGACCAATTTAAAAATGTAATTTCAATATTGGTCAGTGCTACTCTTTATTGTTGGACCATCTAGGTTTTCAATAAGGCCTGTCCTGGCTGATAAATAATTTTTTTAATTGGAAAGAGCGTTATGATTTCAGTTGATAGTGTACTTGGCATGCTTCAGTGTTAAGCCAGGCCCTAGTTAAGGATAAACGTTATCATCCAGTTTTATAGATTACTGATGTAACACACATTACAGGAATCTCAGTGTAGACATATAGTCTGGCTACAGTATTTGGGGTATATAATGGAACATTGGCTGAGTCCATCTCCAGGGATTCATTGGGGGTATAGTCAGCTTTTGCTGTGAAAGGTTCACATTTCCACTCAAAAGACAGTCCTTTGTTTTAATCTAATATAACTTGCAATCAAACAAGAAATCACAATTAACAAAAAATGGAATCATTCAAAAATCACTCCTGGTTTCCTGTGGCATTGTGTTGCCTAATGTCAGTTTATCATATTAAGTGGCAACCTGGTCATGTAAACACAGCTGAAAAGTTAAAAGAAATGTCTTCATCATATAAAGTTTATACAACAGTGTGCACTACTCCCTTTGCAAACTGGCACAGTCTAGCTGTAACTGATACCGTGTAATGACGCTGCCAGTCGAGGACCTGTGACGGATCTGTTTCTTAAACTAGAACTTCTGATGTACTGATACTCCTGCTCATTTGTGCACATGGGTCTCTCACGCCTCTTTCTAATCTGGTTACTGCCAGTTCTATAAAGGTAAAAAGATATGCTGCTGCGCAAGGGCAGCATTTCTTTTGTTCTTTTTCCTTGTTTTGCCGTATTGAGAGGATAATTAAGCGCTCCAAACACTAAATCACTAAAGTAGTTACCTTTATTTCTGCTGTGCTGAAATAATTGGAAAGTTTTTTAAAATAATAAATTATTATATTATATGATAACATGATAAAAATTTGCATTAGGGAACACAATTAGGAGTGATGTTCGTAGAAAATGGAGCTCTGCATGCCTATGTAAATATTTAATTGAGAATCATAAATGGAAATAAGGAAATTTCAAAGTGATCCAAAAGTTTTTGTAGTAGTGTATCTCTTTGACAGGAGCATCAGTCACAAGTTTTTATCACTGAATAATTTTAAATAAAACTTAATTTGATAGCAGGTCGATCTGGGCTTTATTACTTGCTATTGCATGTAATAAATTGAATTTATTGCCCACAAAACAATTCAGATCTCAGATCAGCAACCTCACACTGAAAGATATGTTTTTCTGAAGTTTGTCATACTGTACACAAAGCTGAATGTTAGCGATTTCTCTGAAGCCAGCACTTAAAATTCAGCTATGTCAAATATAAAAGCTGAACTGTACAATCAGGGTTATGTAAGGGTACACTCAAACTACTTTGTTGACCACAAGTAACAGTTTAACTTTTTTTAATTCAAGCTTTTCAACTTTCACTTCTCTGGCCCCTGATCCTTCTGAAGTTCAAAGATGTCCCTCGTAGTAATACATTAAATTGACAAATTCATTCAGTCACATCAAAAAAACGTTTTTACAGAACCCTGTGCAGTCCTGTGAAAAAACTAAGTATAGCCTTACTGCTTCTAAAGGAATGAAGATGAGTAGTAGCCAGGTGTTCCTAATCAAATGTAACTAAAGCAGAAGTTTTGGTAGTTTCCTGCTCTGGAACATTCAGGTGTGTGTTAACATTATGCCACAGCCTTTCCAGGAGTGGTTATTCCAGCAAATTAACACCAAGGTCAGAATGTGCCATGCTCAGAGAAACTGCAAAAAACGCAAGAGAACATCTCAGACTTTAAAGGCATCAGTTAGCATGTTAAATATTAAGGTTCGTTTTTCAGATAGAAGGAAGGGTCACCAAACAGAGTATGGCAGCAAGGTTAAGGTTTGCAAAGTTGCATCTGAACAAACCACAAGACTTCTGGAGCATTGTCCTTTGGACAGGTGATACCAAAGTGGAGATGTTTTGCCATTATGCACAGCACCATGATTATCAAAAACCAAACAGCTTATCAGCAGGAACACCTCCTATTAACTGTCACAGTTGTTGAAGAGTGATAATCTGGGCTTTTGTTACAGCCACAGGACTTGGGCACCTTGTAGTCACTGAGTCGACCGTGAACTCCCCTGTACGCCAAAGGATTCTAGAGTCAAATGTGAGGACAAAGCTCAGCCAAAATTGGTTCATGCAACAGCGCAATGATCCCAATCATGACGGCAAATCTACAACAGAATGGCTGAAAAAATAAGGTATTGGAATGGTCCAGAGTCCAGACCCCAACCTAATTGAAATGCTATGGTGGGAACTTAAGAGAGCTGTGTATAAATAAATGTCCTCAAACCTCAAAGAACTGGACCAATGTTGTAAAGAAGAGTGGGCCAAAACTCCTACACAATGATGTCAGAGACTTGACAATGACACACACAAAACCATTACTTCATGTTATTGCTACTGAAGGTGGTTCCATAAGCTATTAAATCATGGGGTGTACTTAGTTTGTCACATTGACAAACATGAACTTGAGAAGTCCCCCCCTCCTCTAGGATTAATAAAGGATTCTGATGGCTGCATAGAGTCCTGTAAAAAAAAAAAAAAAAATTAAGACCATATGTCAGGTTTATGGGGCTCCTCATGTCCATTTTTGGCTGCATGATTTTTTTTAAATGGCTGAGATTCTTTTTCAGCATTTTCAGTGCACATTTTGTTTAGCTTTTCTTTGACAATAGACTGTGTGAAGTTTCAACAAGAGATTTTTTTAAGTACTTAAGTAGGGGGTTCAGATCAGTTACTGATGTGTACTAAGATGGCCTTGGGATAGTGATAACTACTTGATCATCTTCAGAACATTGTTCCAAATTTAACTCTGTTACCTTATAATTCCTTTGATTTTTATGATTTTTTTACTTTGCACTGTTTTTGTTTACGATTAATTAAAATCTCCAGTCATGTAAGGAGAGGAAAATGAAAAGATGTCCTGTGATGCATTTAAATATGAGCACAGAATGAGATTTATAGGATGCATTATTGAAGAGATTTGAAAAAAACTTTGTAATTAAACAGTACACACACTTACAAGGTCTTCTGTTGTTTTTCCTGAAATTCAGAGTGTTGTGGACATACAAGACATGACACACTGAATTTTTTTACATTTTATTTATAATTTTCTTGCTTTTGAGGACTTCTAAAATGTTTCTCCTTAACAAGATAATGCTGAGGCAGGAGGCTGTAAAGGTTGCTCCAGGTTTTTGGAGCAAAAAAACCCAACCACTGCAGACAGTGTCCAGATCAACTGGTGCCACAGTTTCCAATATTAATTAATTCCACCAGTCAGATGAGGCCTGACATCCCAAACCGCAAGGGCCCAGAATCTTCTGCTGGGCAGTCAGATTGGGGAGTAGTGAGGGGGTCACAAGCAGCACCGAAATCAGTATCGTGTTTTGGGCGATGATGAGGAAAGTGGGTCGTGCTAATGTCGAATCATCTCTATCGACTAACTCAGCGATACAACCCATGGTGTAGTCATGCCTGAAGAGCAGATAAGAGGGATCCCTCGTCAAATAAACCATTTCACAAGTAATCCACAACACCAATGCTGAAAGAATGTATGAAGTCAACATTGTTTTCCCCCTTTAATTGAGGCTCTCCGATTCCTCCTTGATGTATAGCACAGTTAACGCATCCATTAATGCATTTTGTAAAACTTCTTAAGACATAAAGCCATTATCATCAATACCAGAACCTCTGCTTGTCTGCTATTCTTGACAATTTCTCTAATTTTTTTTTAAATAATAAATTCATACTATTTCATTCAGAGACAGGAAGCATTTTTTTTTTTTAGAGGTTTTGTCAAAATTGTCCAATGGAAGCAGTTTCCCCCACTGGCATTCTTTCAAACAGCGTAAATCACTTTGGATATCTTCCAGACCAACTGCATTTCAGTTTGAATTGCTCGCGTACTGTGAGACACATTATCGCCTTCAATTTCACACACAGGCTGCAGCTCCTCCGAACATTTCCCGTCGTCGTCCAGTTTGGTGGGGGTGTGATGGGGGCAGAAGATGAAGGTCAGCAGACCTGAGGTGTCAGAAGTGGTGAGACATGATATCATCGGTAGCACTTAACCATTAGCACGCTGGAGTCCCAGATGCACGCACAAACTCCAGGTTGTGACAGTATATGTAGTGTGCAGATGTGCAATTTTGGATTTTTATTGTCTCTAGCATCCATATCTTTTTGCTTTGTTTCTTAAAAAAATAACAGGAGAAAAAAAAGAGTCAAGAAATAAACTCTCCTAAACAGGCGCGGTGGGTCATAGGTTCATACGTAGATGCTCGGGTCGTTTGGCCACCACAGGATAGGCTTGTTGCTTCATCTGAGCGAGGTTGATCCCAGCAGGCTGACGGATGGGGAGAGGGGCCGAGGCCTCGGAGCTGGTTGTGATGTCCATCTGCTCTGGGGTGGACAGTTCCATGGCCTGGTCTTGAGGAGACTGGAGAACAGTTGTTCCTGCACTGGGAACAAGGGAACTCCGAGGCCAACAGTCCCCCCCTGAGAACTTGACTGGACTGAAAGAACAGAGGAGGGAAAAAAGATGTCATACACAGAGGCGTGATGAAAAATGGAAGATTTTTTTCTGTGTTTTAACACAGCAACAAGAGAAAAATTCAGCTATAGTGGCAAGAACTTAAAGTATAGAAAAGGTTACTGATTTTCCTCAGCTGGGCTACAGGAGCCTAAAAAATAATGAGCCGATCAAGACTCCTAACACCTTGTACACAACTGCAAGAAAAGTATTTATAACCTCTAAAAAGATTTCTGCATTGATTACTTGAACTGTGGTCTGATCTTCATGTAAGTCACAGTTACAGACAAACACAATCTGATTAAACAACATGCAGTCAGTTGTACTTTTCATGTCTTTAGTCCAGGCTGGAAAAATATAATGAATCCTTAAATTCTGCAACTTGTAGAAACTACTTTAGGAGCAACAACCTTCATCTGGCATTTCCTGTAGCTGCTTATGAGACTACATAGCTATAATGATGAACTGTGGACCGTTCCTCCTACAAACAGTTCTTTAATACTTCTGGAAGGTCTTGATTGAAGAAACCCTTTCAGGTCATGCCACAGTCAGAGGGGTTAAGATAAAGACTGACTTGGCTGTTCCCAAACTTGGCTTGTATTCTCTTTAAACCTTTATGTTGTGGACTACTTGTGTGCTTTGGATCACTGTCTCCTAAGTTTCAGTCCGATTCACTGGGACCCACCAATGCCATGGTGCCTCAGATCACAGGACACACCTTCAGGTCAAACTGCATTTAGAGGAATTCATGGAGAAATCCTACCAATTCTAAAGGTTTCACCAACTTTTTTGCAACTGTACAGAGTACGACACTGTATAAACAGTTCTTTTAAACAGCATTAAATATAGCTTGTGTTACTATTATTTAATGCAAATGAAAACTACTCAGAGAGAACTGAGATAATATTGCAACAGACTGGAAATGTGGCCTGTATGTCAATATCACAAATATACTAAATGATAATATTCTGAAGTTTTATTCTCTTTTTCCTTTTTTTTTCTTAAATGACTGAACCCCTAAAAGTGATGACTTTATGCCACATTTTTCTTAGGAAACTTGATAACTGCCAAATACATACTTTTGTAAAAGAAGCAATTCTACTAACGAAAGGCATCAACCTGAGCATCATTTGTCATCACAGACATGTTTGTTTCTGAGGCTGACATACCTGAGAGGTGTTCTTGGGCTGTCAAGGATGCGTCGAGGTGAGCGGATTTTTGGCTCATATGAAAATTTTTCTTTGATGTTCTCCAGGACTGATGGAGCAACATATGTAAAACCCTAAAGGAATTTAAAAAAAAAAAAAAAAAAAAAAACAGGGAACAAAT
>VUQH01004254.1:9818-28515 GCA_015106775.1 Etroplus canarensis | reverse complement strand
GTTGGACCACCATTTTGTTTTCAACAGGACCTTTCAGCTGCTCCCTTGTATTCTCCACCAAGGGGTCACCACAGCGGATTAATACGCATTGACAATGACCCCAAACACACCTCCAAGCTGTGTAAGGGCTATTTGACCAAGAAGGAGAATAATGGAGTCTTGCGCCAGATGACCTGGCCTCCACAGTCACCTGACCTAAACCCAGTCAACATGGTTTGGGATGAGATGGACTGCAGAGTGAAGGCAAAAGGGCCAACAAGTGCTCAGCATCTCTGGAAACTCCTTCAAGACTGTTGGATAACCATTTCAGGTGACTACCTCATGAAGGTCATCGAGAGAATGCCAAGAGTGTGCAAAGCAGTAATCAAAGCAAAGGGTGGCTATTTTGAAGAACCTAAAATATTAAACATGTTTTGAGTTACTTCACACTTTTTTCTTCACTACATAATTCCATATGTGTTCATTTATAGTTTTGATGGCTTCAGTGAGAATCTACAATGTAAATAGTCATGAACATAAAGAAAAACCATTATATGAAAAGGTGTGTCCAAACTCTTGACTGGTAGTGTATGTATATTTCCTCACTGTTAATTTATTAAAGTTATCTTTTGAATGATAGATTGAGCACTATTAACAGGATACTTTTTAAACTTAATTGTATAATTGTTATGTCTTACAGTAGGAAGATCTACTGGCTATAAAAGCTGGAGTTGCAGCTCCTTTCCAGAGTGACAGTGTGTCAGGCCACTGTGGTGAGCAGACAGCGGTTATATTGCCAGGGGCTCTAATGAACAGGGTATAACCAAGTGCAGAACTGTTTCCTCACTTGTTGGCTTAAGCTTGAAGTTGTCATCTTTAAACTGAAGTTCCCTAATTATTTTTCTTTTTTCATTCCTAGTTTAATTATTTTCTTTAGTTTGTGTTTTCTTCGGTCTGGCCAGCAAGACGGAATTGTCAAACTACTCTAAAGATTTTTATTTCTGCCTCCACCAGTCAGCCCTCCCTCACAGGCCCTGTTTATATTCCAGTCCCAATAAAGCAATAAATACAATTCTGTGTTTGTTGCCTTTACTCTTTAAAATAGATTTTGCAGCAGCACAATACAGCCTAACAGATTTTGTACTCTGCTGAGTCATTTTCTAGGAGTAGGTGTCACTTTTTGGAAAGATTATTATTTTATAATTTTGAAACTAAAACCCCTTAAATGGTGCATGTTCCCTACAGAACATCCTGTCACTCATTCAAAGGCTTTAAAAAAAAAAAGAAACTCTGATTCTTTATTAGCTCGCTGTCACATATTCCTCTAAAGACTAGCCAAAGTCTCTCAGGGTATTGATTAACATTTTAGATGTGAGCAAAGAAGTGAAGCAGTGTGTGCTGTTCTGCCAGCAAAACATGACCCAAATAGTTTGCTGTTTGAAATTTGAATGAAGATAAACTTGGCGCTTAAAAGGCTTCGGCAGCAAATGAGGTAGTTTAAGTCTGGCTGACCTCCTTCAAGGGGAACAAAAGCGGGCTTAGACTAACTCAAACAAGACTGTGATGCTGTTTGCTTTTCTTTATAAAAAACAACAAAAAAAGAGAAAAAGGAAAAAAAACTGAGCTCATGTACCTTTGGCTGCACCCTTGTATTATCACAAAGGGGTCATCACAGTGGATTAAATCCACACTGGTAATTTTGCACAGATTTATGTCAGGTGCTCTTCTTGACACAACCCTCCATGATGAGAGGGGTTGTGTCCCCACCTGGAATCAAACCAGGGACCTTTTGCTTGTGAGGCAAATGTGTAAACCACTACACTATGGGGACACTGAATAAAAAACTGAGATCATAATGACAGTAAACCAGGCTGAAGACATTCAGGTCCCATCTGTTGGAAAAATGAAAGAGGGCAGGGCATTGCTATCAGATGTCAAAGGAAGGGAAAAAGCTTTAGTCAGGGTTGTTTCACACCTGCTGGGTTATGTGTATTGTATGCAAAGGAGAAAGCAGCTGAAGATGTTCTGACAGAGTGTCTCTTCTTGTCCTGTAAGAAATCCATAGAAGCAAGATCCTTTTCAGATCTGGGTCATGCAGATATATGTAGCACAGTAGGACTGCAATTTAGAAGACAAGATCATTAAAGGATGTGTTTTGCATTTCTAATTTCTTTCTTGTGTGTGTACTTAGTCCAAATTGATTGGTGTCTGCCACAATACATTTAAACTTTCTGTTTTATGATAGAAAAAAGCCAAAAATATCTTTTAGCCAGTGATATACTCCATGATTCTCAGGATGCACTGATTGCACAAAACAACAATTTGACTGAAATTTTTTTAAAATTTGTTTTGTAGTTATTTCCTCCTTTGTGCCAAAGAAACAAAACTGTCTTATTAGGAATTTTTTTTAGAAATTCATCTCATCTTTCAACATTTAACCTTAACAAAGATTAATGTGACCCAACAAAAACATTGGCCATCAACATCAGTAAAAGCCAGATACTGTATACAGATATACAGCTGATAAAGTTGAAGCGTCCCTGATACCTCACGGAGACCCAATTTGGAACAAATGTAGTTTTTAAAACAGGCCTTTTAACAGTGTTCCAAGTCCTTGCCAGAAAGAAATTGTTGTCAACAATCTACATCAAACTTTGTAGAGAATCACTGCCCAAGTAATAACTGTGAATAAAGGCATCCTACTAACAAAAACATTCTGGGAAGCCAAACCTTCCTCATTCCTTCCAAATTGTTGCACAAAAACTCAGACATGAAAACATGAATTTAAACCTTCATACCTTCACAAGTACTCCCAGTGCATATATTCCATAGTTTCAAACAGTTCCTAACAAATAAAATGTGTGTTGAACGCTATTTCAGCAGCACAGTATATAATTAGACTTTTTTTTAATGACACTGTACACTCATACACTTTATTAGGAATGCCAGTTAAACTGCTTCTTAATGCAATTATCTGCTTAGCCAATAACACAGCAGCACCCCAATGCATGTAGGCATGTAGACATGGTCAGGACAGCCTGCTGAAGTTCAAACATCAGAATAGGGAAGAAAGGTGATTTAAGCGACTTTGTACATGGCATGGTTGTTGGTGCCAAATACACTGGTGTGGATATTTCAGAAACTGCTGATCTAATGGGATTTTCCAGTGCAACCATCTCTGGGGTTTACAGAGAAAAGTCCAAAAAAAGAGAAAATATCTAGTGAACAGCTGTTCTCTGGGTAAAAATGTCTTATTGATGCCAGAGGTCAGGGGAGAATGACCAGACTGCTTTGAGTTGATGGGAAGGCAACAGTACCTCAGACAACCACTCATTATAATCAAGGTATGTACAAGAGCATCTCTGAACGTATCTCTGAACATGTCAAAGAAGATGGGTTACAGCAGCAGAAGACTACTCTGGGTGCCACTCCTGTCAGCTATGAAGAGGAAATAGAGGCAACAATTCACAAGGTCCCACCAAAATCAGTCAACAGAAAACTGAAAAAAAAAAGTACTTGTCTGATGAGTCTTGATTCGGATGGTAGGATCAGAATTTGATGTAAACAACATGACTCCATCCTGTCCAGTATCACTGGTTCAGGCTGTTGGGGTTGTAATCATCTGGGGAAATTCTTCACACACTTTGGGCCTATTAGTGTCAATTTAAATGCCACAGACTACCTGAATGTTATTGCTGACCATATCCTTTATGACCACAGTGTACCCACCTTTTGATGGCTGCTTCCAGCAGGATAACATACCACATCACAAACCTCAAATCATTTCTTGAACATGACAATGAGTTCATTGTACTCAAATGGCCTCCACTGCCACAATACAACAAATACAAATACAACAAATACAAATACAAATACAACAGAGCACTTTTGGGATGTGGTGGAACTAAAGATTCTGCTCACAGATGTGCATTGAATAAAGCAACTGCATATCATACCTTTGGTTGCTCCCTTGTATTTACCCCAAGGGGTCAGCACAGCGGATTGATCCACACTGGTAATTTGGCAGTGGTTTTATGCTGGATGCAATTCCTGCCGCAACCCTGCATGGTGAGAGGGGCTTGTGTCCCCACCTGGAAACGAACCAGGGACCTTTTGCTTGTATGATGAATGTGTAAACCACTACACTATACTGACACTCATGATGATATCATGTCAACATGGCCCAACATCTTTGAGGAATGTTTCCAGCACCTTGTTGAATCTACACTATGAATTATTAAGATAGTTCTAAACTCAAAATCTATCTCTAGCAAGGTGTACCTAATATAGTGGCCGGTGAGTGTATTTGTGATTCATTCCTAAAGAAAAGGACTTGAGACCAGTGCAACAGAAGAACACTGTTGTTTTTTGGACTTTTTGTGGGATTTGTTCATCAGGAATAATTAAAAATCATGGGAGCCATCCATTACAATGTAAGAGATGTAGAATAATCCAGAACAAAACATGTTTTTCAGGCATTTGTTTGGTTGGTGATGACGTAATGTGGTTTCAGATTCTTTTACTGATTTGAAGATTGAACATTACAGGAAGGACAAGTTAAGATAACACCTGGCTCAATGAGGCCTAACTGACTGTTTGCTTTTACCTTTGTGCCCTCACCACTGCCACCTAAAACCATGAGACACCTGTCCCTTTGTGTGACACACAAACCCACAGAGGTTTCTGCCCAGTCATTTGGCACATTTTTGATGTTGAATCAAAAAAGACAAAATGAGAGAACGAGGAGGGAGAGGGAGAGAGGGAGCAATCTAGGCTTTCCACTCCAGTGAAAGGCACTCTTTGTTGAGCACCCCCACACACACACACACCCCCACACCCCCACAACCATCCCTCCATTTCCACCCTTCAACCCCTCCCCTCTCTCCCCTCCAAAGCCTGGGTGGATTTTTCATTAAACGCTATCAGAAATGTGACTGGTCCTATTCATGGGCAGATGGAGGGCTGGCTGTGCGGCTGGAGACCAATACCTTCACTGGAGAATGACAGGAATCTGGGCTGTAGGTGAAGATCTGGGGAGACTTCAGAGGACCTGAAAGAGGAAGAATAAACAAGATGAAGCCACACTTATTTGTTTTTTTTATTTCCTCTTCACATTGCTGTTTCCAGTGTTATTTTTCTCTGTTTGTGCAAGAGGTCAATTTCCCAGTTCTTAATATGCCTGATAAATTTCTTCAGTCCAGTGTGTTCTCGCTCTGATTTTCTCCAGTTAGCCCTCTTTTGTTTGCAGTGAAAAGACAAACAACCTCACATTTGTTATATTCACTGGCAGCTCAGAGTTTTCGCTCTCTGTTCTGAGGGTTCTCCAAGTAAGGCCTCCTTGTCCTCATTTTTAAAAAAGCTACTTAAAGTGTTAAGAGCACTCTGCCTAAACAAAACAACATATTGTCCCACTGTTTCCTCGGACAAACAAGGTGACTAGATCCATCCGCTGCTCATTTCTCACTAAAGGAAGGAGATGAACCTCTCATATTGTTAGAGAGCGGTCGATTATGTCACAGGACAATAGGAGGCAGCGGGTTGGAAGAAAACACAAACAATGATTTCCGCAACAGCAATTTAATCCTCTGGCGTTAAAACCTGACACAAAGTGGACAAAGGCGAAGAGGCTGGCACGAATAAACCCCGAATCTGAAGATTAAGGGGAAAAAAAGGGTATCTTTTGTGTGAAAAGGCCCTTTATCTGCTTTTGAAGTCGGTGAGACCTGCCAGCCGTCCTCAGCTTCTCTTTGTAACCGGCCCCCACGTCCCACAGTAAACCACCGCCTCACTTTCATCTGCCCGTCATCTTAGGGGGCAATTAATGCCATTCAGGTCTACACACAGAGGGAGAAAGGGAGGAAGATGGTGGGAAGGATCATCTACTTGTTGAAGCAGGAACTTGACAACAGTTTAGTGTAGTCTAATTTGGTGCATATAAGGCAAGTGACATTTCTTGATCTGCACCACTCTCCCCTCCTGTTATTATTTATATTTGATCGGGCTTCTGTTTACAGTGAGGCAGTGTGGAAGCCAGCCAGGCTGTTGCTTAATGAATATTTCACTGCCTCCACACAATAAGCCTCCCATGATAGTCCTATGAATACGGTCCTGTTCTGCTCTGCAATTCTGCCATGCAGTGTGCAATAACTCCAACTCCATACCTGATGAAGCTGCATGTGAAGAGAAGCCTTGGGTTTTACTGTTGACCTTTTCGCTCCCTGCTGTAGTTCCTTTACTCTTGGGACTCCCACTGTTTCTCCTTTGCTGCTCTAATACAGTGGCCCAGGCCCCGGCGTCTGCAAGAGGCAGGGGAAATAAAGCCTCCATTTGCATTACGTAATTTCATGCATTATTCAGAGCTTCAGAGAATCATTTCACCTAGACAACTCCTCAGAGGGCAGTGAGGAGATAACTGTTAGTGACAGGACTGGCTCATGAAATGCAGAGTGACTTAACCATGCAATCTGCAGATATTACCCCAGCCTGAATTGGAAATAGACACCGACACGCTCACACAGATGCACTCTTGCAAAAGTACACACTGGCTCAGTTTTTCTTTTTATCTTTGAGGAGGAACAAGTGATATCAGATGCACATTTTTACAGTATATCTGTTGTTGATATTTCAAAGGATTTCAAAACCATGGGAAACTACAGCACAGATAAGTAGTGCAGTATGGCTCTGCCTTTTTCTTCTTTATGTAAAAAAAACACACACACACACACAAAAGAAGCACGGATTTTGAATACTGTTAGATAATGATGTACTATTTCTGTTCGTTGCAGTTCTTCAGCAGCCTGTTATGCGGCAGCCTTGTCAAAACAGGGTGCATGCGAAGATTTTATTGTCATAATCTACCTTTTTTAATGGGCTGCATTAGTTTGGGAGCAAAACTCAAAGCGGCAGCGAGTCCATCATGAGGTGAAAAGAGTGCAGACAAGCCAATTAGTGCAATCAAACAGCCACTGGAGCTCACATAGTAGGCTGGATAGCAGTGGCGCTCACAGAAACTGGACATTGTTTCTTTATTGTCCGAGGCTCACAACAGAACAGAGCCTGAGAGAGCCCACAGCTCCAATAGGCTGTATGGTTATCAGAGCCAGGGAAGACTGCAACACAAGACTGCTGAGAAATAAAGCCTTCTCCTTCTAATCATAGACAATAGAGTGTATTTCATTAAGCCAGATAATGGTGTGTGCATTTCATTACCATAGATAACTAGGAATATTTAGATGAGGGATGAGGTGCTCATAAAGCGCCAGTTGGTAGCCATGGTAACCTGGATCTTGGCAAACAAAAGAGTCAGGGAGAACTGTTTGCTAGGGGAAGGAAAGAAAAGGGGAGAAAAGAGGGAAGGAGGCAGACAGAGAGGAACCGCAGAGCTAAACACAGTCCCAGGCCAAAGCAACCAGGCCGAACGCTTCCATGTTGTTTTTCTTCCTGCATTCTGAAAGAGACTCAGGTGACTGCCGTGATCCTTCCTTTGTTCTCAAAAGTTAAATATTCTTCTCTCTGTAGGATACCCGGGATAATTACATGCTAATGTAGCCGCGGGCCAAATAATAAACTTAATCACCCAAATGTGGAAATCAATGTGCAGTAAGAAAACCTATCCATCCATCTAGCTCCGCTTCTGTGGATATAACAACCCCCACATGCCCTGCTCACACTGCCAGTCAAACCTGACTTTATTTTGTGTGAATTTAAAATGAAGATGCTTTCTGACAATAAGAAGGACCTTGGAGCCTAAATCAGCCCAAACCATGACCTTGACCTTGGGAGATGGTTTTCATTCATCCTGTTTCAGAGCTGTCAGTTTGAGGACAAAAACCAGGATGGTTTATATCACTGTGGGTGACACTAAGGCAGTGCAAATCCATTTCTTTTTGGCAGCATGCAACATTAAGCTCTGCTCCACAGATGGACAATCATTTTCTTGTTACTCTGATACTACGCATTGGCAGGAATGTAGCACTGCTGCCAGACCTTAGAAAAAAAACAACAAAAAAAAAAATCAACTTTTTAAACATTTATTTATCCTGGGAGATTTTTTGGGAGAGCAGACTGAGTATGATTTCACGAACACCCTGCCTCACATTCAGCAGCAGTCATCCATATTTGGCAATCTGAAGACTTCAACCTTGATCTGAAAAGCTTCAAGAGCAAATTCATTTCTTCAGCTCTGCTAATTAACATTTCAGGATCTGATAAAAGCTTGACATTCTAAGTAATCCTATCAGGATCATGCATGGTTCTAAACTGCATTTAATACAACAAGTGGAAATAAGGGTAGAGTGAATATGAGTTTCCAGATATTATATTTTGTTAATAATTAGAATGTAAATATTGGGCAGTGATGGCCCAAAGCTGACAAGATGCCTTATAGAAAACTGGTCAGAAATACTGCACCTGCCAAAAAGCAGGTTTAAATAACTGGGTATCACAAGATGAGTTATTAATAAATTGTGAAGAAATGTGGACAGTGCTATGCAGCAGGTTGCACAAGCACCCCATCATGAGAAAGCAGGGAGGCCACCATTTTCCTGAGATGAGAAAACAGTTTTGTCATCTAAACATGGGAAGCCAACATGAAATCTGATATTTTCAGTTTAAACAGGAATGAAACCACAGGTGAAACACACACACACACTAGAGTGAATCCAGCCTGTGACAGTAAGGCATGATAATGTCAATTCCCCTGATGATGTATGTATGGGTGTGTTTGTTGAACCAGACTCCAGTCTTGGCCCAGAGTAATAAGATCAGCCTGTTTGGGTCTGACAGCCTGAGCCTCTCTCAGGGTGGCCCATCTGGCCAGTGCCCAGGCCGCGGCGCCAGCCACCAGCTCCACTGTGCAGAGACCCATCTGTGGTCCTGTGTGGTATCGACCATACCATTGCCAGGCCTGTCCTCATCTGCACATGGGTCCGCTAGCCTGTGTGTATTGTGCTGCAGATGGGATGGTGGGTAAACTAATAGCAGGAGATCACTCTTAGAGATTGTTTTAACCTGTCTGGAGAGTACAGAGGGATGAGCTGTACAGCAGCAACATAGAGTCCGGTAAATTGTCAGAAGAAAAAAAGCTGACAAATGGGTAAAATTTAAATTCCACTCTAGGTTAAATGCAGCATTTACTAAAACAGTTAAAAGCAGGCAATTGGGAATTAAGTTTATTGGATTTCTTACAGCAAATAATGAACCAAAAAAAAGAGGTGCAGAAACATGTTGTTTTACAGGGGTTGTCAAACTACAGTGATCAGCCAAAAGATTAAAACCACTGACATGTGAAGTGAATAACACTGAACATCTTGTTAAGATGTTCTGTTGGAAAACCTAGGATGCTGGCATTCATTTGGATGGATCAGGTTCTGAATACTTTATTAATCACAGGGGGGAAACTGTATAAACAGCTGTTTATTTGGATTGCATTAAAAAGGGGGTTTCTACATCTGGAATCTTGCATAGCTGGACTTCATTGATGAACAATAATATGCTAAAAACAAAATAACAACTTCCTCAGCAGAACAACAATCAGAGCAAATATGACTGAAGTATCACAGAACAGACTGAATAGACACTCAGAACGTGTTTCCCATCCAGCTATTTAAACCACAAACCCAAATGAACCCAAAGCTGTTCCCTCTACAGTTTCTTTGTAATTCAGTTTCAGGAAACCAAATGCAAGAAGAGAGAGCGCTAACATGACAGCAGCTGCATAGCTGAAAGATCACAAGAGACAGCCGAGCGTGCAGTGATATGAGCCAAGACACATCTGCCTCAGAGATCTAATGGTCTACTAGGTAGAAGAGAGTGGAGTTTACTGCATTTTAGGGCCAAACCAAAGAATTTCAGTACAGAGCACACAGAGTACAGCATTTAACTGCATTTACAAACATTATATTGTATCCATCTTTATATTCACATTGTGGACAGTATTACCAACAATGCACATGGCATTATTGGCAATGTAGCCACTTGTGTGCATTTAATCAATTATCTTACAGGTGTAATGATAATGTCATTAGATTTGCATATAGCTGACCATAAACCAAAATACTAGACTACCTAAAACAGAATGATGGTGATAGATGGATGAATGCCTTAAAAAACTATATATCATCCACCAGCTGTCAATACAACATATTGTTTGAACATCTTGAACTAATTTGTGTTTGTTACATGATGAGATTTTGCAGTAGATAAGTGAAAAATCTGCTGTCAGTGATCCTAGTGGAAAGTCACTAACATTATTAATAGTCATATTCTGCAGACTCAGATGAAAGCCTGTATGAAATTTCATGAGAATCAATCAAAAACCTGGTGACCTTCGCCATCCCTTAAGACACACCATTACCCGATAACATACTAACCATCTTCAGTAAGGAAAGTGCAACACAAACAAGGCTCAGACATTTAGTCTGGGTACAAGTTTTTCTGCAGCATCAGTGAGATGTTTTTCTTGTTATGTCTCAGATTTGGAAGCCTTTTCCTGGAAATTAATCTACTACAAATGTATGAATGATTTAAATGCAAGCAATATATCTGAGCACTTATTAACTTTTTATTGAGGTTTGCTTATTAGCTTTTCCCAGTGAGGTTTAGGTCAACCGCCTAGATAGTTTTCCTGCAGATCAGTGCACTAACTGAGGAATGCATCACTAAGACTTCAATCTGCACAGCACTGGCAGCACAGGATATTAAACCTTTTACCTTTCGCACACACATTCACCACCTTATAGTGCTACAAGCCATTAAACTCAACACAACTGTATATATTTAAGGCATCAGTGACCACAGTGGCAATTAAAGTCCTGACAAGGCTACTGTTAGCATTATGCTCCAACCACAAAATTGATGTACATATCAGCATTGTTTTAGCTGAGGTTGTTTCTATCCGGGCTTAAACGCCACATGTAGACTTCAATCGCCTTGCAGCTTGCTCGCCTGGCTGCACAGTTTAAAAGCTCGACATGGTGTGTGGGACAATGGCGGTTCTCGAATGCATTGCGGTAATCAGGGCCAATGGAATTTTCCCTGCATCATTAAAAAGGGATTGGTCTGTTCACTGCGTTCGTGGGAAGTGCCGTTAGTTAACCCAACAAAGGTGCTCTGCTGTGGACCCCCAGAGATGAAGGGCATCGCAGGGGCTCAGTGAATCCACTTTTAATCCTCTAGGCCCCATTGTACCGATACACTCTAAGCCCTTTGACCACTTCCCGCTCTAATCTCTGCAGATTTGGGTGAGTTAAACAAGTTTCTGATCCATGCCCCACAACTTCCCTTCTCCTCCTCTGCTCTCCTTGTGGTGACGTGTTTAGTTACAGCAACTGGCCTCAGCAGAGGTCCCTTATTTAACTGTAATTATATATGTACGTAACTTCTTAAACCCACCAGGCAAAGTGATTTGTAAAGCAGGCACAAAAAGAATAGTGATTCTGATCACCTTTAAATCATTTTCATGCCATAAAGTCACACACTTTATGCTTCTATTTCTTTTTTGAACTGCTGAAATTTGCTCCTTTTCTGTTTTTGTTTTTCCTTTTTCACCTGATGGAATAGTAATTATTTCCTTCCAATATCCCCTCTGGGATTAATAAAGTATTCTGATTCTGATTCTGATTAGTAAAGTGAACACCTTTGGCTTTTGGAAAATTGGTCAGCTAAAACAAGCCCTTTGAAGACATCCCACTGGGGTTGAGTAAACCGTGGTTTGTCGCCAAAAACTTAATAGAGCCAGCAGTTATTTAGCAATAATCCTAGTTTTTCTTGTCTAAGAACAAATCTGCATAAATATGTTAAAGCAAAAGAAGAACTTATCAAAGAGTCATTTGCTATCTAAACAGAGCTGTATACCAATATGCATATAAAGGAAAGAAAATTGCAAAACCTCAAATATGATAAGCTGGAATTAGTGAATGCTGGATGTATAAGAGATATTATAAGTTTTAAAACACAATTGGTACAATTATTGTTTAATATTCACAGCCATCAGTTTCAAGGAATTAACAATCTTAAAGGGTGTATAAGGGAATCGGCTTTCCAAAAAAGGTTCAAAAATTTCTACCTGTGCATGTGGATGAGCATTCCTTTCAGTCATACCACTTCAACCATGTCAGAAGGATATTAAGTATATTTGTGTGAATACATGAATGCCTGCTGCTGAGGGGAGTGGGTGGAGTCTTGAGGTAAGTAATAGCAGGCGGCATTCAGCGAGCTGGTGGTCATGACAAAGCACTTGACAGGCTGAAAGACATCCCCTAATTTCAGGTTGACCTCGGCTTGTTTAGCATTCCCTATTGCTGCTGGTGACAGTGACACGTGTCTGGGGTTGGGCTGAATCTAGGAGCTGGGGTCTTGGGGGGTGTGTGCAGATGGACAACCGTTAGGGGTGCAGGCTTATATTCCCATGAGAGGAGGCAGAGGTCAGGGATCAAAGCCCCAACTGATTCTCCACCCAAGTCTCTGTCTGGGGACATACAGAGATCCAGAATGAAATGAAGCTTTGGCCGGCTACATTATGCAGTGTATGTAATTAATGCAGCCGCAGGAATAGCAGGGGTCGGTAGGAGCAGTGGGTGTTTGTGTGCACGTGTACGTTTGCATCGAAGGGAGTGTAGTGTGTGTGTCTCTTGTGCCAGGCTGTTGTAGCTTGCACAATGAAGCAGTGCAGCTGGCACGTGCTACACACACTGAGAGACACACACCGCCACACACACGAGAGTCTAGAGAGGTCTTTTAATTAACGGATTTGTTAATTTTCTATTCAACTTGACAGTGATGAATGGGGATGCAGTGGCGGCCTAGCTCAGCCTCGGCTGTACAGCAGACAGAACAGCCTAGGAGGCCTCTGGGTATCATCATCATCACACAGCCATATTTATGCGTGAGGATTTTTAACCCATTGGAAGCCAGAGACTGCATTTACTGGAGCTTTGTCTATGTTAAAAAAACACCACACTAGATGTGGCTCGCGGTCTGTAGGAGCTGTGTGGAGGCCAGATAGGGCTGTGAAGTAAACACAGTTAAACAATGGACACATTCTGAGTGAACAAAGCAACATTTGTTACTGCTGTTTGGCTACAATGGAAATAGTGATTACTTATTGTTATCTTGGCCAGTTACCAGTTTAAGCTTATCATGCATTATTTTCAAGTACCTCTTAATGCCAAACATGTAAATAAACACTTTCATTTCTCGTTGTTTCATGCCCATTGTAGACAAATGTCAAAAAGTGTTCAAACAGTCTCAAATACCAACCTTGTCTCCAACAAACAACATTAATAAAGCCTCCTAGTAATTTACAACAGCATATTTCACTGGAGGAAATGCAGTGAAGAATGAGTTACATTTTAAATGCCAAATTTAGCAGTGATAAAGGCTACCCTTATTTTTTCTTTGGACCATCGTAAGCATGATTACCATTTCCAAGATTATATATTGCACTTGGTGACCTGATGTCCGGTGACTTTTACTCCAATAAACCGTTCTCATATTTTTGGAGACTATAACTACAGTAGGATTTTTTTACCTTTAAGAAACAGACACCATAGTACCAGGGTACTATGAAGAGTAAAACTGTAGTCGTCTATTAAAGTCACACATACCAACCCAACTTTCCCATGACTTTAAACATGTTAGCCTCCTTTTAATCTATAATAAAAACCTGTCTCGTTTCCCCTCATCCATGACTGATTCCTTTTTTTCTCTACTGAAAATTGGGTTCCTTTATTAAATATGGAGTGATTTATTATGGCATCTCACAGCAAGAATGATCCTGGTTCCAATCTCCTGGTTGGCTGTGGTCTTTTTGTGTGGGAGTTTGTATGTTCTCCCTGTGCCAGCTCTGGCTTCCCAACACAGTCCAAAGACGATTTGTTAGGTTAAAAATGTCTTTTTAATTGGTGATTCTTGGCTGTGGGATGTGAATATGTGTGCTTGTCTGTCTCTCTGTGTTGGCCCTGGGATGGTCTGATGACCTGTTCAGGGTGTACCCTGCCTCTTGCTCTTGACAGCTGGGATAGGCTCCAGCAGCTCAGTGACCCTAAGCAAGACAAACAGCTACAAAAAAGGATGTATTTTACTGCACTATAAATGTTTCTTTTTAACTCTTTTACTGTGTTTTAAATGGTCTTATGTACCATTGCCTTATGTACAGCACTTTTGAATCGCCCTGTCTTTTAAAGGAATTATACAGATAAACTTTCTTGTGCCAGAAATCATTCCGCTGTTTCCCTATTTTCAAATGGTGGGAGTCTGAAATAAAATCTTCAGAAGTAAAAGCAAAAGCATTTCATATTCATTATCAATACTTTCTTTGTTGCTGCCAAACACATTTTGCATTAAGAATAATAAAGGGTAGGCCCAAAGCAGCAGAGCCACATGTCATATTGGCCCCCATGCAATTTATCCATTGTGATATGGCAGTCATTCATCTTTTAAATGCTCTCTCATGATTTCCTTTGTGCATGCAGAGCTGGAGGTGACCTTGAAAACAGACCATGTGGTGTATTCTGATGATAATTTATTCTCACATACAAGAAACTGTCTCGCTAACATGATTTTTCTTCATGCTTTATGCTGTCTACACTCACTGGAAACTTTCATAGCAGCAGCAAATGTATTCTCTTTTAAAAGAATCCATTCTTGGATTTATGGGGCCATGCAAATTTTGGATACACACATATTTTCTTGAAGATCTTAGCCTGATTTAGAGTCAAACTCATCCCTTTTGTGACCCAAATACAGGTCTTATTTCAGAATCTATAATCATTTTGTGAAGCCAGTTTACAAAAGCAACACTGGATCCAGAAGTGATTTAAGCTTACGTTTTCCTGCAAGTGAATCACAAAATCATATCCACAGACAAATTCTAAATCTGTAGCAGACTGATAATGACTTACTTTATCAATGAAAACCGCTACAATCATAGAAAATTAATCCAAGATCCAATTTTAAAATATAAGACATGCAAATGACTTTTGTCTCAGTTTTCACTGTCCTTAATATTTCACTTCAGGGTGTGACAAAAATAGTAACATAGTCATTGTCCCAGCAGTCAGGCCAGTTATCAAGCTCTTTTTTGTGAGCCCTTCTTACTGGGCTTTGACTGACACACACACCCGCACACACACAGATGTGGCACACTCCGTTTTAATGCATATTAATGAAGTTAAACGGCCCGCTGCAGAGAGGAGACAATGGAGCAGAGGAGGGCTGGTTGTGAGCACAAAGCCATGGACTCGAGGGAAGCAGAACAGGTGCAGCTTCACGTGGAAACAACCGGGCAGGTTGGAATCTGTTAAAGTGATCAAACACAAGATGCTGATTTTTTAAAGTCTTTTTTTTTTTTGCTGAAAAATCACCACTGTTGAGGTGTTACATCACTGTGTCCTTGACATCTCAAAAAGCAAGTTTTGTCAATTTCTAGGTGGCACTCCTCTTTATTTTCTTCAGCCTCTGACAGTCCTACTCATTTAACTCACCAGTTATTCACATTAAAGTTGTATGGAGCAGCATAAAAAACTAACTTTGTGGATGTTTAGTGTATGGAACAAACAGAAAAAGAGTTTTTGGTTGTTTAAGTCATTACTCCTCTCCATGTTGGTTATGACACAACATATTCATAATAGGGTGCCTTCGGTCACTCCCTTGTATTCTTCCAAAGGGGTTGCCACAGCGGATGAATCCCCAATGGTAATTTGACAGGAGTTTTATGCCAGATGCCCTTCCCAATGCAACCCTCCCATGGTGAGAGGGGCCCATGTCCCCACCCAGAATCAAACCAGGGCTCTTGCCCTTGGAGGGCAAATGTGAAAACCACTACAAAATACATTCATAATGCAATTCTAAAATATATGTTGGGAAAAAGTCTAATGTGGCTAAATCTTTAAAAATCTTCATAATCTAGTATCTAGGGCAAAGATTATCAACCCTAACTGGCTTCTGACCCCCGCTCAAAACAAAACAGATTCTACTTGTGACATCTTGTGACAGTTTAGACATCTCTGTGACCTGTTCAACTAATATATCACTGTTCCCTTAGCAGTGTTCACAAGACAAAGAGCAACAACAAATATAAAAACAAAATAAGTAAAAGAAATGCTGTTTCCTATCATCAAAATAGTGGATGAAAATTTGACTGTCACTATTCTGTCCTTTAATCCACAGATCATTCCACAGTTTCACACATAAAGCTCAGTCTGGAAGTCCAGTTTAAATACTAAGCCTTTCAAGATGAGCTTTTTTGTTTTGTGAGGCTATGTATGGAAAATAATGATGAATGATGAAATTACAATTCTGTTATAAACTGACTCTTTGGGAACCACAACATAATTGTCTATCATTCAGAAGTAAGGCAGCTTATCCACTGGTGTGAAAGTTTTTTTAAAGTAAAAAAACAAGAGGAGATAATTTTTGACTCAAAATGTTGGTGATCACAGCCCTGCGGTTATTTATAACCAACTAATTACTCAAGCCCATTCCTATGAATGAATATGCGGGAGCGGTGGTGTAATGGTAAGCGTGTTGGCTCATGATTGAGAGGTCCTGAGTTCGAATACTGATCAGACCCCCACCACAAATGTGGCCTCTGTCTAACCCTAACCCAGCAGTAAAAAATGGGTACCAGTAAAATACTGTGATGGACTAGCATCCCATCCAGGAGGAGTCTAACTCCTATGTTGCTTCACGCGACAGAAATGACCGCTGACCCTCCTGTCCATGAGATACTACATATAAAGATACTAGATACAACAGCAGCTTAACCTGGGTATGTTTCCAGCTCCTCCAGAGACTGCACTTGTTATGCAGATTGCATCTGTATGGAGCTGACCAAACAGTAAATTATGCTTTATCAGGGTGTTTTAGAGTGCAATCGGGTATGGGATAAATGCATGGTTTGGGAAATCAAAGTTCAGAGGCTTGGTTCAGACTGTAATGAAAATCATCAGTCTGAAGGATCATTATAATCTTAAAACAGTTTTCAACTGGTGTGTACTGAAACAGGCAGAGAGACTCCTGTGTGGTACTTTGCACATTCTGTACTCTCAATATGAGTTGCCTACCCTCAGGCTGATGGTACAGAGTTCAACAGTGCAAACTGAGTTAGTTTAATAACTCGTCTGTTCCTCTGTCAATTAAAATTTTACACAGTAGCCTGCAATAAATTGCAGCTACCAAGATTACACTGCAGGGCAGTTTTAATCCTCTCACAAGGACTTTTGTTTGTTTTGAAATCTATCTATCTATCTATCTATCTATCTATCTATGTTTGCACTGTTTGCACTGTGCAAACAGAAGAACAGAAAACACAAATTCTAATATCATAAATAAAAATCTATCACAGCCTAAGTCTAAATCCAAATTGCTGATTTCTTTCAAATCCCAACCAACAAAATAGCAGACTTTTCATTTAACACAAAGAGATTTCAGAGCTAATAGTTATATTATGGGAGGGGAAATTATTTTCCCAGCTCAGTCACTCCCTGCTCTGTAGACCCTCCTATGGGGCCACAGAGAAAATCAACTTGAACCAAACCACGCCCCCATGTTTTATTCTGGGGAACTTATCAGCGCCTGCATGCTCAATGTTAGGCAAAGTAGACCCAGCAGGAGGAGAGAGACGAACCCCTCCACAGGCTACCCATGCTGACAAATACCCAATCCAAAACGCCCATTCACTTGTGTGGACATTAACCCCGCGGCTCTGACAGGATGGATTTTTTAGACCGCGGTTACCTGGACGCGCGGTCTCCTTGTGACTACACCTTCAATTTTTGGAATGACTACCTCGGCCTGTCGACACTTGTCGCCAAAAATAAGATCAACAGTCCGTCTTGCAGCCCCAACTCCATAACCGAGTCTCTTAAGGCGACTCTGGGGCTGGAGGACGATTCCCCGGTTTGCTCCTGCGTAATTGGGCACGGCAGGGAGGGCGACGGACCCTTGGACTGCTGCTGCTGCGCGGCCCCGAGCTCCCCGCCGATCTCCATCTACGATCTGAAGGAGCGCATCTCGCTTCTCAGGCCGTACGAACACCTCACTGCCGACGCGCAGCTGGGAGACAGAGATTCTTCTTCTTACAGGGGAAGCTTCGCCGGCCTCGACCTGCTCGCCATGGACCGAAGGCGCAAACAGACTCAGAGGGGCAAGCCGGAGCCCAAAGTGTGCGTCTTTTGTCGGAATAACGGCGCACCGGAGGAAGTTTACGGCACCCACATCCTGAAGACGGCGGACGGCAGAGTCCTGTGCCCCATCCTGCGGGCGTACACCTGTCCTCTCTGCAGTGCCAACGGTGACAACGCGCACACCATCAAGTACTGCCCGCTTTCTAAGGACCAGCCGAGCCAGAGAGCGGCGAAGGGAGGCAGAGCGACCGGAAAACGGCTGAAAATCTTCTGAGAGAGGAGGCGAAGTTCATGAAGTTCGAGTTGCACTGTCTGAAATCCCTAATGTGTATGGCAGTATTTTTTTTGGCTCCATTTCACGCACAAAACAAGCCTGGAGAGAACGATCTGAAGAAGAATAAGATTTCTATTGATTTTCTTTTTTCTTAGTGTTGTGTCACTGCTTGGTTTCCAATGTTTTTGTCTTTACTGTAACTCTATGGGCACATAGTTTACACATGGACGCGTTGCGCGTAATACAACCCCCAGCACTCTTAAGGACTTGGTGATTCAAAAAAAAAAAAAAAAAAAAAAAAAAAAATACTGAAAAAAGC
>VUQH01004252.1:6930-18752 GCA_015106775.1 Etroplus canarensis | reverse complement strand
GAACATCTAGCAAGTAATTAAGTTATTTGATATCAGGTCTGTAACATGATGAACTATAAAAGGGATGTCTTAGAGAGGCAGAGTCTCTCAGAAGTAAAGATGGGTAGAGGCTCTCCAATCTGTGAAAGAGTGCATAAAAAGATTGTGGAATACTTCAAAAACAATGTTCCTCAACGTCAAATTGCAAAGGCTTTGCAACTCTCATTATCTACAGTGCGTAACATCATCAAAAGATTCAGAGAAACTGGAGATGTCTCTGCATAAGGGACAAGGCCGAAGACCTTTACTGGATGCCCATGGTCTTCGGGCCATCAGACGACACTGCATCACTCATCGTCATGATTGTTTCACTCACATTACTAAATGGGCCCAGGAATACTTCCAGAAACCACTGTCGGTTAACACAATCCGCCGTGCCATCTGCAGATGCCAACTACAGCTCTATCATGCAAAAAGGAAGCCATGTTTAAACATGGTCCAGAAGCGCAGTCTTGTCCTGTGGTCCAAGACTCTGAAATGGACTGTTTCAAAGTGGGAAAGTGTTCAATGGTCAGACAAGTCCAAATTTAACATTCTTGTTGGTAATCACAGACGCTGCTAAAGAGGAGGGAGACCTTCCAGCGTATTATCAGCGTTCAGTTCAAAAGCCAGCATCTCTGATGGTATGGGGGGCATGGGGTCATCTGGCTGATGAGGTGACTGCTGATAGAAGCAACAGGATGAATTCTGAAGTGTACAGGGCTCAGATTCAGCCAAATGCTGCAAAACTGATCAGGCGGCTTTTCAAGGCGCAAATGAATAATGAGCCAAAGCATCCAGCAAAGGTAACCCAAGAGTTTCACAGACAAAGACAGCTTTTCAGTTCCTGAGACAAAACTGAAGGCGGAGAGACCCACAAACAAGCAGCAACTCAAGGCTCAGATGGCTCCCCCTCCCTGAGCCCGCTTCTCTTTCTGTTAAAAGGGATTTCTTTCTTCCCACAGTCACCAAGTGCTTGCTCATAGGGATCATCTGATTGTTGGGGGTTTCTCACTAATACTGTAGGGTCTTTACCTTAGAGTGTAAAGGGCCTTGAGGTGACTTTTGTTGTGAATTGGCTCTGTATAAGTATAACTGAAATGAACTGAATTATGCATTCCATTGTCACAGGAATTCACATCAAATGGCGATGCAGAAAATGTATAAATGTTTAATTTTTGGTCCTAATTGTCTCTTTTTGCAATTATGAAATAGCAGTTACTTACATTCAGATTAATAAATTGATCAGTTATATTTAATCTCTGTATCACCACCAATATTCAACCAGTAAATTTATTTCACTTTAATTTTGCTACAAACAAAAATGATTTCCAATTAGGCTTTGGAGTGAACACATTGAGTAACTTGTAATGTTTACATTTATCACGTCCCAGTTTCGGAGCTCTAAAGTACAGCTGTCATGTTAGAAATGAACAGCAGCACCAGCACCACTGACCTGTAAAATAAATCCAGTCCAGTCCAGCTTTATTCATAGAGCACTTTCTAAAAACAGTGTTGTACAGTGACCAATACATAAACAGCACAAGATAAGAAATACTAAAACAATCAGAACAACAACGAACATAAAAACACACAAGGTAAAAACACACCACACTCATTCTGTTTTGAAAGCCATGGGATTAAAATGAGTTTTAAGATGTGTTTTAAAAACAACGGGGGCCATTGCTTTCTGAAATTGGCAATTTTCTGGAGCATTGCACTCTTGTCTTATTTGCAGCAACAGTGTTGCATATTATATTTTAATGTCCTTTATGATTGCTAGCATTCCTTCCTCTGATAATGTCCCTGATTAGAATAGGCAGTGTTCAGTTGATCCTTTTTGCAGAGAAGAGTTCAACGATACTTAAAACACCCCCTTTCATGTGCATGTGCACAGATCCTGAAGCAGAAAGCCTGGGTTGACAAAAAAAACAGGTGATAGTCACCTTTGTGTTACCCATTATCTCCATCTGAAGTTTTAGGTTTTGTCAAGCCAGCTATTGCAAAGAAAGCCTAGCTATGTTAAACTTGCTTTGTAGTATACTCCACTGGTCTGCAGTCTTTTGTGAATTATATAAGATGCTTAAAAGGCATTTTAATCCGGGAAGTTAGTTTGATTGAATGTGCCATTTCACTGCGTTTTTATGGGTTGTTTATTATCACAAACATTTAAAAACTATACAGACCCAACTGGCCATATACAGTAACATTAAACCAGACGAAGCATTTATTCATGAGTAAAGACTCATTCTTGTTTCTCTTATTTCTCCTGTGTTTTAGTTATTGGCTGCTTAATAGATAAAGCAAATTCTGTTTTTCTTTACCAACATATTTTCATCTAGTACACTTTGTAATTGACACATGCATGACCATGCAGTCTGCCTTTACAAACATTTGTGAAAGAATGGGTAGTTTTAAAGAGCTCAGTGAATTGAAATGTGTTAGTGGAATACGATTCCACTGTTGAAACAAGTCAGTTTGTGAAATTACTTACCATAAAAGCATTTAGCAATCACAGCAACTCAAGCCATGAGCAGTCTTACATCACCAAATGCAATACCGAACATTGTATGGAATGGTGTAAAGCATGCTGCCACTGGGCTCTGGGGGAGTGGAAAAATGTGCTGTGAAATGACAAATCATGCTTCTCTATCTGGAAGTCTCACGGATCAGTCTGGGTTTGATGAATGTCAGGAGAAGATTGTTTGCCTGACTGCATTGTGCAGACTGTAAAGTTTGGTGGAGGAAGGTTTTTCGGGGGTTTGCCTGGGCCTCTTAATTCCACTGAAGGAAAATCTTAATGTTTCAGCTTACCAAGACATTATGGACAATTCTATGCTTCCAACTTTGTGGGAAAAGTTTGGGGAAGGTCTTTTCTGTTCCAACTCCATTGCACAAAACAAGGTCCATAAAGGCATAGTTGGATAAGTTTGATGTGGAACAACTTGACTGTCCAACACAGGACCCTGACCTCAACCCCATCGAGCACCTTGGGGATGAACTAGAATGGATATTGCAAGCCAGGGCATCTTGTCCAATATTAGTGTCTGACTCCACAAATACTCTTCTGGGTGAATGGACAACACTTCTCACAGACATACTCCAGAATTTTATAGAAACCATTCCCAGAAGAGTGGAAGCTGTTGCACCTTCAAAGGAGAAACCAACTCCATATTAATGCCTATGGATTTAGAATGGGATGTTAGAAATGTAGTATATTATCAGATTTGACCTTAGTCAGAAGTATAGATAAACACAGTGGGCTTAAGCTCTTTTTTTAATATAGCCATTAAACATTTGTAGCGCTTAAAGAGTTTAAGTGGAGCCTTTTATCTAAAACTGATCAAACTTTGGTAGTGGTGACCTCAAGGAAGCAGCAGCAGATCAGACCTGTACAATGTTTAGAAGGAATTCTGGACCATTTTTTCTTGTCAAACTGCTTCAGCTCAGGCCATAGTCTCTCATTTGAATGGTTTACTTGAGGTCACACCACAACATCTCCAAAGCCACCAATTAATTTTCCACCTCTCTGATGGTAAGCCAGATATAGCAAAACAGCCTAAAGTCATGATACTCTCTCCACCATGCTGCACCTTTAGGACAATGTTGTCATTTTGGTATACAATTCTCTGTTTATACCATTTATGTAGTGCTATGTTTTCAATAGCACTACATAAATTTTTCTCATTTTTTCAGTGATGGAGTGGAGTGCTAAGGTGCTTTCGGTCCTCTTAGGTATGCAGTGTTTGTTTTTTAGAGTGTGCCAACCTTCCTCTGCTACGGGCAACATGCCAGTTCAATAGCTTCCACATCATACTAGTGAACAGAGATTTTAACCAGCTCCAAAGAGTCATTTTAGCCTTTAGCAGTTACTCTGTGGTTTCGTTTTGTTCCATTTTGGGGTTTTTTAAATGTTTTTTGGTTTTTGTTTTTTTTCCCCTCATTTAGCATTCTCCCATTGCCTTTGGGTCACCTTAGCTGGGCATTTACTGCCTGGCACAGCACTCAGTCATCTCCATTTAGAGAATTTGGTAAACTGTGGACTGATGAATACCTAAACACTGTGAGTTGACTATCACACCACTCCCAGCTTTATGCAAATCACTTCTTCAGTTCTTCTTTGTCCCGAGTCATCTGAGATCTCTTTTGAGAGGCATGATTTACATGAGCAGATGCTTCTGGTGAATAGCAAAGTCAAAATTCGCATACTTTTTCAGCCTACACTGTAGGCATAGAATATGAAAAAAATACAATGATTTGTGTGTTTCACATTATCTTTGTTATTAAATGTAATTTAGTACTATTCCAATTCTTGGGCTTCTCTTACATTGACAAAATAAATGCAAATTCAAATTCTTAACATGTATCACAATTTTATTCATCCCTTGAGTGTGCTGATTGATTTCAGTGGTTTTACACAGATTAATTAATCATCCTTTATATTTCTTGATTATTCATAGATGTACTCTTTGACAAACTCTAAAATTGAGTGCAGTCATATAATTTTTACAGTTTTCTGATTCACATTCTTTTTTGAAGGAACCTTTTTTTCTTTTGCTGTATCAATAGGATGATTTGAAATTTTTGTTCACTGCAAGGCAGTTCATTTACTTTAAAAAGAAGTAGAGAACTGAAGTGAAAGATGTGAGATTACTGAACGATTTTATCTGTATGTTTTGTTTGCATGGGCAAGCTTTTTACTGTGCAGGTGTGTTCAGTCATTCTCTTGTTTATTCTCAAGAGGAATTTACTTGACTCCAACTTTTTCTTGGCCTTGCACAGGGTTTTACTTTCATTTTGCTGTTGGCCAAGCTTGCTTTTAGACTTGATTGTAGCAACAGTACCAACATGAGTCATTGTATTGCATTGCCTTTCATAATGTTTAAGAAACACTGCAATGATTTGTCATTGAGCTGGACAAATGCACTTGCGCACAAGTCCACAAGTAATAGAAGTAGTAGAAAATTAACAGTGTCTGTAAAGAGGTCAGGGGAAAAAATGTAGCAGTTTCCAACTGCAAATTCTATATATTTTATGAATGTGGCCATTGATGAAGCTCTGCATCAGCTAATAGAACTAGTATTGCAATAACAAGTATCTGGATGGCATGTCACCTCGTAGCAGCACTTTCATCATGGCAACCTTGAGATTTTTTAAAATTTATTTTGTATATTTGGAAATCAAGTGAACTATTATTCACAACCCTTTTAATAGAACAATCCACAGCAAATGCATTTTGGTTTGTCCATCCATCTGTTACAAATATTGATACACTACTAGAGCTGACTTGTTTGCTAGATATTTTCCAAACTCTGTGTGGTCATTATCTGTAATGGGTAGAAGATCTGATAACATTTAAGATTGTGGGGTCAAGGTAACACTGGGTCAGATTTAAGGCAGAGGCCTACCAGCCAAATTCCTTTTGTATGTTTGGAGCTCAAATGAGCAAACTATTCACAATGCTTTTGAATGCAGTACAATAACCCACAGCAAATTCATTATTTGCTTAGGAAAATACTTGCCACTTTACTCTAACACTGATTCAGTACAATGTTAACAAGCACATGATACCTATATATTGATATACTGATGTGTCATGTTGTCATGTTATACCTGTATGCTTTCTCAGTACTTGGTATTTCTACAACCTCAATTCCAAAAAGATTGGGACACTTTGTAAAATTTAAATAACACAATGCAATGATTTACAAAGCTCAGCATGTCTTCAAAAAGTTGGAACAGCACCATGTTTACCACTGAGCATTCCCTCATCTTTTTACAACAGTCCATAAAAGTCTGATACACTTAACTGAGGAGACCAGTTTCTGTACCTTTGAGAGAGGAATGTGGTCATATTCTTATCTGATATAGGATTCCAGTTCCTCAACAGTTCAGGGTCGTCTTTGTCATATTGTCACATTTTGCATTTCATGATGTGCCAACTGTTTTCAGTTAGTGAAAGGTCTGGACTGGATTGTCTTGCTGAAATATGCAAAGCCTTCCCTGAGGGGGACATATCTTATTTTAAAACCTGTATATACCTTTCATCATTGATGGTGCCTTTCCAGATGTTTAAGCTTTCCAGTACCATAGGCACAGGATGGAAATGATGGAATATTCAAAGTTTTGCAATTTTATCTTGAAGAACATTATTCTGAAATTGCTCTACATTTTGTAGATGCAGTTTCAGGCATATTACTGAACCCCTGCCCATCTTTACTTCTGAGAGACTCTGTTTCTCTAAGGTGCTCTTTTTATACCCAATCACATTACTGGCCTGTTGCCAATAAATTTCATTAGATGCAACATGTTCCTCAAACTGTTTCTTTTTAGTACCACTGAGTTTTCCAGCCTTTTGTTGTCCTTGTCCCAACTTTTGGAGATGGATTACTACTGACAAATTCAAAATGAGCAAGTGTTTTTCATGAAATAGTAGAAGCTCTCACTTTCAGCATTTGATATGTTTTCTATGTACTTCATCAAATCAAATATTGGTTTATGAGATTTGCAAGTCATTGCATTGTGTTTTATTTAAATTTTACACAGCATCCCAGCCATTTTGGAACTGGGGTTGTAACTGTTTGTGGTTGTTAGTCATCAGATTGTAAGTTGGTAAAAAACAAAAAAAAGTCAAGTCACTTTTTCTTTGCACCAAACCGAATTGTTGTTCATAGTATGCAATATTTCTTAAATATGTAGATCCCTGCTGGCTGGAGCTCTCTTACTGTATGTTACCTCAAATCGCTATTGTCAAGTACTTGGATAATTCAAAAGAGTAGGACTAGGTATTTGTTGAAAACAATGGACATTGCCTAAAATCTCTGCTCTCATTTCTAATGTGTTGATGCAGTGAGGCTGAACCCTTTAGAAAAATCCAAACAAATTGTTACTATAGCTTTTAATATATTTGAAATCACCTTACCAGAGAGTAGAAATACTACAGTATTAAGAAAATAAAAATGTATTCTTGGCTGCTGCTTTGTATTGTTCCCAAGGGTTTGCCACAGTGGATTAATCCACACTGGTAATTTCCTTCAAAAAATCTTTCAAAAAAATCCTGAATAAAGTTAATCACTTTTAAGTTAGGCCAAGTCCCTCTACTGGTAAAAAATTCACACCAATCTGTCTGTAACTTTTTTGTTAACAAACATACACTTAGCAACACTAGCGACCATAGTCCAATGTATCCAAGGGGCTAGAACAGGCAACATTCTTGCAAATTTGAAACTGCTGGCTAAGGGTAAGCATAAATATGGTAAGGTTGTTATTCACGTCGGCATTAATGACACCCAGTTACGTCAACTGGAGGTCAAAATCAGTATTGCGTAGGTGTGTGAATTTGCTAAAACAATGTTGGACTTTGTTTTCTCGGGTCCCCTCCCCAATCTGACTAGTGATGACATGTTTAGACACATGTTATCCTTAAACCGCTGACTGTCAAGGTGATGTCCAGAAAACGATGTGGGCTTGATATATAATTGGCAAACTTTTTGGGCAAAAACCTGATCTTTTTAGGAAAGACAGCATCCAGACCACCTAAAATAAATCCACAAAAGAATTAGTAAAAACCAAGTTAACCTTAAAAATTCACAATGATGACAATAATAATGAAAAAATATTATAACAATTTCAACGGCAATAAAGAGAAAAATAAGTAAATGTTGACTATTAAATATTAGGTCTCACTTCTAAGACCCTGTTATTGAATGATGTAATAACTAATCAACATATTGATTTGTTTTGTCTTACAGAATCTTGGTTACAGCAGGAAGAATATGTCAGTTTAAATGAATCAACTCCCCCAAGTCAAACTAACTGTCAGAATCCTCGAAGCACAGGCTGACGAGGAGGAGTGGCAGCAATCTTTAACTCTAGCTTACTGATAAGCCAAATACCCAGACAGAGTTATAATTCATTTGAAAGCCTCACTCTTAGCCTTGATCACCCTGACTGGAAAACTCAAAAAAAGTTTTATTTGTTGTTATCTATCATCTGCCTGCCCCTTATTCGGAGTTTTTATATGGATTATTGGACTTGTTATCCAATCTAGTGCTCAGTTCAGATAAAATAATTATAGCAGGTGATTTTACATTCATGTAGATGTTGAAAATGACAGCCTGAATGCTGCATTTAATTAATTAATTAATTCATTCATTCATTCATTCATCGTCTTCCATTTATACAAGGCCTCTCACAAAATGTAAATAAAACAACTCACTTTTTCAATCACACTCTTGATCTAGTCCTGACATAGGGCGTAGAAGCTGAACATTTACTAGTATTTCCTGAAAATCCTCTTCTGTCTCACAATTACTTAAAAACATTTGAGTTTACAATAATGGACTACACAGCACTGGGGAAAAATTTTACAAGTTTGTGCAAGTTTATCGGAAATTGTTGTGACTAAATTTAAGGAAATGATTTACTGAGATAAAAAAGCCCTTTCTAAAGCTAGGACATCTTACGATTCGTCACTGATAGAAGAGAATACGAACAACCCCAGGTTTCTTTCCAGCACTGTAGCCAGACTGACAAAGATTCAAACCTCTGTTGTGCCATGTGTTCCTTTACCTCTCAGGAGTCATGACTCCATGAATTTCTTTACAAATAAAATATTATCCAATAGAGAAAAAATATTCATAGTTTACCCACAGATGTGCCATTAAATATGGCAACTTCAACTGTTGATGTTTGTTTGGACCGCTTCTCTCCTGTTGACCTCTCTGAGCTAACATCAGTAATTACTTCTTCTTTTTCTTCTTCTTCTTCCTCTCTTTGCTCTTCTCTCACCCCTCACCCCAAATCGGTCAAGGCAGATGGCTGCCCCTCCCTGAGCCTGGTTCTGCCGAAGGTCTCTTTTTTTGTTAAAACGGATTTCTTCCTTCCTACAGTTTTAAGTGCTTGCTCACAGGGGATCGTCTAATTGTTGGGGATTTCTCTCTAATACTGTAGGGTCTTTACCTTAGAGTGTAAAGGGCGTTGAGGTGACTTTTGTTGTGAATTGGTGCTATAATATTAAAATTGAATAAATATAGCAGAACAAGAAGTGCACAATTTTTTTCTGTTTGTAAAGTCAACTAGTAAAACTTACTGTGTAAAGTAACATAAAGTAGTAATTAAGTGTAGTAGAAGTACTTGACTTTACATTTGAGTTCAGTACTTGTGCAAAGGACTTGGTTACTTTCCTCTCTCCAAACAATGTCTAGATTTCAGGACAGTAGATCTACCACACAACATTTTTAAATTAAGTCTTTTTCAAAACAGAAGAGGGTGGGGAAATCTTTTAAATCTTTTCTGAGCCAACAGATGTCAGTGGTCTACACCCGAGTTATTACTGTGGGATGGGTCAAAGATTGTTCATCTGAACAGAGCTGCTTTCAAACACTCTACTTCACAAACAGAGGCAATTTGACATTTAACCCACTGGTCATGCAGTCGACTCTTATTCTGCACAGTGTGGTGAAATTCCTCGATAACGCCGTTAGTATTTCTGCTCAGTTTTATTTGCAAATCAGTGAACAGAAGTACCACACTGCGAATAAACTCTTATTATCAAGACAATAGTTTTGTTTGTCAGTGATTAAAGGGAATTGGGCAAGAACTCTTTTACATTTTATGATTCAAAATTATTTCAGAGATTCTGGGAATGTTATTCAGTTTGGTCACCATTGTAGAGCAGAGTTCAGTCTCTTGCAGTCATGCCTCAGGCTGACTGCTTTAATGAACCTATTCAGTGGTTCAGGTAGAAACTTGCAAACAATCATGGTTAGACCACTTCTGCTGATCATCTGTGATCCTGTTATATAGTCTATATGGTGTTATATAAGGGTAGGATCAGTTAATTTTAGAGAAGGTATTTCGCCACTAATAAAGAGGGGGATTTATTTAACAAACCCATTCAGATTTAATCACTGATTTACTTGTTTTAAATAAACAATAATATACAAGCTCACCTGATTCTTTTCTTCTCTTGCATGTTATTTAACAATGATTACTTTTCTAAATACATTATTCAAATTATTTTCAGAAATTCTCTGACTGCATGTTCTGCTATTTTCTCCCTCTTTATCTCATCTCTGCTTCTAGTCTCGGGAGCCATTGTCGCTGGCTGACTTGAAAGCAGAAGTATCTCCCAGGATCTCAACAGAGGACTTAATTGACCTTTGTGAGCTGTCATTGGCCGGGTCCACCAAAAGGAACAAAGCTGGCAAGCCCAAGATTGTTGCTGTCGATATCCGCACTGCAGAAGAGTATCCTTTTCATTTTTGTACAGCTAAAAAATCAGTTACTATCTTTCAAGATTTTTAACATGTAAACATTCCACTTTTCTGCTGAAGCACTTAAGGAAATAGTGAGTACAAACTAGAGCTTGTTATAACAAGTTTAGATTTTGCTTCACAAAAACATAAACAATATTTTTAAAAGTTTACTTTGAAAAGTTCTGAACCCAGCCACAGGGGCCCACAAGCAAGTGTACTCCTAGTGCTGGTCCCAAGCCCGGGTAAATGGGGTGGGTTGTGTCAGGAAGGGCATTCAGCATAAAATATCTGCCAAATCAAATATGCGGATTCATAATACAACTTCCATACCAGATCGGTTGTGGCCCGGGTTGACAACTGCCTCCAGTGCTATTACCCAACAGGGTGAGGAAAATAGCCAAGAAGGTATATGGTGTGTCCTCTGGACAGAGGAAAGAAGACAAGGAGACTTGGTGGTGGAATGAGGAAGTACAGGAAAGTATTCAAAGGAGGAAGTTGGCAAAGAAAAGTGGGATAGTCAGGGAGATAAAGAAAGTAGACAGGAGTACTGGGAGTCTAAGCACACTGCAATGAGAGAATTGGCAAAGACAAAGGAAAAGGCTTATAGTGAGTTGTATGAGAGGAGAGAAGGACCTGTATCGATTGGCGAGACAGAGAGACAAAGCTGGAAAGGATGTGTTAAGATGTGCTGGGCATTTCTTCTCCACCCACCTCTTTTCACTCCCCATGCATTTCTTTGTTACTGCTGCATGTCATTAAATGTTGTCTTCTCTCTCCCATAGTCTGTGTCTCTTTGCTCTCCTTTCTGTCTCCTCGCCCCTAACCGGTCGAGGCAGATGGTTGCCCCTCCCTGAGCCTGGTTCTGCCGGAGGTTTCTTCCTGTTAAAAGGGAGTTTTTCCTTCCCACGGTCACCGAGTGCTTGCTCATAGGCGATCACAGGATTGTTGGAGTTTTCTCTTTAACACTGTAGTATCTTTACCTTACTGTGTGAAACACCTCGAGGCGACTTTTGTTGTGAATTGGCGCTATATAAATAAAATTGAATTAAACTGAACTGAATTTTAGGTATCTGCAGCTCCAAACCCTGGCTTAAAGCAATCCTATATTTGTTGGAGATTTGGCATGCGCCCTGGTCCTTAAGGAGGTAGATGTGAGGAGGAGTGTTATGACACAGGATTTTCACCTCCTCCGCCTCCTCCAGCGAGACAGAAGAGCTCACTGGAAGAGGAGGAGGCAACAAGGCAGAAAAGCTGGGCTCGAGTGTCCGAAACCCAAATGTCAGAATGATAAACATGCTTTTATCCCTACTTTTTGTGTTGCAGCCATCAAATTCTAAAGTTGCATATATTAATATAATACAATATGAAGTTAGTCAGACCATTTGAATCTTTTTTCTTTTACTTTAAATGAAGGTTGATGTAAATTAACATCACAGTTTTATTTTTATTGCATTTTGGAAAATATTCCAACTTTTCTGGAAATGGAGTTTTAAAGATGTAAAATATTATGACCACCTTGGGTGTACATAGTGTCAAAGCAACTTA
>VUQH01004251.1:12261-23435 GCA_015106775.1 Etroplus canarensis | reverse complement strand
TACATTACACCTTAAAAACTGTTTACCTTTCCTTGTTTAGTGCCATTTTTCTCCCCGTCTCAATTCTAGTAGGAAAAAGTTTTTTTTTTTTTTTTTTTTTTTTTTTACTCTGAAAATCACAAACGTGTTTAACAAACCTTTTTTATAACTTAGGATGAAAATATTAAGTGTAAATTTCAAAAACTTATGCAAAAATTTAGCAAACAACAGCCTTATTTGCAACTTTTTATATTAAAATACAGGCAATGTCTTAGGTTTTTTTTGTAAAACTGTTTACAAAACAAGCAGATGTCACAATGAGATGTTACACAAATTATTTGTGACACTCAAAAAAAAAAAAAAGTTTCTGTCCACCACAACACACAGGGGCACATTGCCATGCCACAAATTTCTTAAATCTGGAAACTCACTTTCTCTCTCTTTCTCTTGCTCCCATCACTCTCAAAATGTTCCCCTCTTTCTTATCAACCAAATGCCGTGTTTTGATTGGCGGATGTGGTGCATTTTTCCACCAGTAGAATAAGGGGTGTGATTGATTGATTGATTAATTTTTTCTTTCTTTCTTTCTTGCAAGCCTTTATCATAAGTCCAGATTTAAACTGGTATGTAGCTTGAAGTCCTCACAAAACAAGTTTGAACGGAAACTCGGTGAGGCTGCGTCTTGTAGTTACCTCACATGATTTGCAGTCATGTGATTTGGATCTGATGGTGCCTCCATCGACTCCAGAGGGTTTAACAAGAGGGAAAAATTAGATTAAAAGAACACACTTAATAACTACAGCACAGCTGTCAGGGTTGCAACCACAATTAGTAGTGGGTGGCACCGTAAACCAGCAGATAACCATTGCTGCACGTTAAACATTTAAAAAATTAGTTTTTTTTTTTTCAGCAGCCCAGTGTTGCTGGCACCAACCAGCAATAGCAGCAGCATTTAAACGTCTAGTTGACTAGTCATAACATTTTATATAAATAACATAAACTTCGCCGTGATATAGAAAAACTGTCTGTTCAGTATTCAGTGCCATAACTGAAGAACAGAAGGAGAGATTTGGAATATGTTGTTCATTTGGTCATAAACTCAGTTGGTGCCTTCCTGTTAAATGCCTTCAGTTTTCACTGCATGTAGTACAAGTTGCGACAGACATGAATGTGAACTGGAATCTAAGTGGTTTGAAGAGATTTGCAACCAAAGCCAGTGAAACATGTTCATTTGCTTTTGTAATTAGCTTTAAAGCTTTATTTTGAAAACTGGAACATGCAGATGCTATGTATTTATTCGCTGTTTATTTCCTTATGATTTGTTTTTGGGCTAATTATGCATTTACTGGTCTGATTCTGAGGTGGTTCTCCCTCTTAAACCTGTCCAGGTATGCCAGATTTTCTGGAGAAGCTGCATGCTGCTGCCTTACGAGCCAAAAACTTGGAAGTGGGAATTCACGATTACGCAAGTGTCATTAAAACCAGTGACACCAACAGGCAGTCAAGCCAGGAGCGCCTCACTGGAGAAAACACCCATACAGGCAGTTCTGGACAGATCTACGCTTGAGATGGAGGCTTTATAGAGACCAGAAGTTTTCTTGGTGCATGTTCACTTGCACTTGAATTCAAATTAAACCCTCCAAACCCAGTGCTAGGGCTACGTTAGAAGAAATGAAAACGAAAGATGTAGTCAACTTTAACGACATGTTCATCACTAGTGTTTGTACAGCTTATAGATGAGATGTAACACCAACGATGGATGACTTTAGTGACAGCATTGTTGTCCTTTGGAGAAAATGTTGCATTGGAAATTATTTTTCAGACTGCTGGTCTTGGCATTTTTCTTGCTTAGCCGGTCAACGCCACCTGACTTTTCCTGCAACTGTATGATCAAGCCAAATTTCCTAACTGTAGAGATGTTTTTGCTGACACTCAGTTTTACTTATTTTAATGTTTAATGGCTTGTCTTCTGTTGTTTGACAAAGATTGACTCTAAACCTTGCTCAGACTGCCAGCAGGAACCAGACTGTATCAGGGTGTTTAATGTGATTTATGTGAGATGTGGCGGAAATGATTTTGACATTTAACTACAACTACGCCTGGCTTCTGGTGGACAGTGCCACTGAAATGTTAACCATTGGCCAAATTATGCATTGAGAAAAGAACGAAGGCCTCTACTGGGAACACATGGATTCATAGCAAGTGGTTTCTTGTTTGTTTGCAGCATAAGTGATTTAAATGACTGGACAATATTGATTGGAAATGACAACATTATTGGAACCTCCACAGAATTTGAAAACAAAGACAGGGCTTTTCTCTGTGCAATGGAGGTGGCGTTAGTTTACTGTCAGCACTGCTGAGGTATCAGACAGTCCGTCTCACTGTGTTCCTGTGAGTGTATTAAAGCTTCCAGCCTTCTGAAGATATACCAGTCCTTCAGCATTAGGGGCATAGTGTCTTATAACAACCATATAAATCCTCAGATACAGTGGTATAAAATGTGCTTCTGGTTACACAGAGACGAGTTGTAACAAATCAGTGCAAACTAATGTCAAGTACTCATGCCACATCACAAGCCATTTGCATTTCATGTAAGTTTAAAAGGATAAATGATTTTGTTATTGTGGTCTTCATCAATATAGTTTGCACTTTTGGAGTTGTATAATTATGTGTTACTTTAGCTTTACATTCATAAAACCACAGAGTACTGAAAGTCATTTTTTATGAGTACAATGAACTTTGAAATTTTGATTCTACTGTTTTGTTAATGTGAGTCCTACTAAACGTCATTTGAATTCATCCTTCCAAGTCACCCTTGCATGCAGGGGGTGTAATGAATGTACTAAGAGCAACACATGCTACAGAAAATAACATCACCTAATAAAGAACGCTGTTTACAGACTGGCACAAATATCCTAAAATCCTTTGTTGCAAAGCACACACCTCATCTTGTGAAAGTTTGTGTCGTTATTTCTGTGGTTGGTACGTCTGAGTGAAGCAACTATTTGAAATTTTGTGGCAGGTTCCACTTCTTTGAAGGAAGTCCCATGTGTGCTCTCAGTGTGTTAAAAATATGTATAATTGTATCCAGTTGTGAAGTGTTTCCTGCTGTTTAGTTTAATGACAGTCTAAGATATGAGATACTCTTGATATGTTGACTATGTAAATTGTGAAGGTCACAATACCGAAATTAAACAGTATGTCGTTCTTGCTAATGTTTAGCTTGTGTGGGAATGTAAAATTTCAAATGATCTGTTGTTTTCATATACCTCTCTGCCACCTGCAATAGTCGTACCTGGTTGTTACATAATTTTTTTAAACATCTTTTATGATTAGCTACCACATTAATTTAAGAACAGAAAATGGTGCACTTGTAATCCATGTGATTTTAAAATCAATGACTGAAATGGAAGAGTGACTAATCAGATAAAAAGACGAGATCTTTATATGTAGCCTAATTTATTCATCTGTTGACTGCATTAAGCATTTGGTTTTAACTTGTCCTGCTCAGAGAAATCGATGATTAGCAGCATATTTGCGCAAGAGAGCCACTGTAGTCCAGTCTAATGGGATAATCTGTAAACCACATACTCTGTCTGGGCATAAGGTCAATGACAGACTGCACGTGGAGTCTTTACGGTTTATTGCAAACACGGTTTAATTGATCTGCTTGGGACGTGACTCACAGTCATGTCTCAGATCTTGCAGTGTACCACATGACAATCACTACAGCACATTGCTTTAGTATTTAATATGCACAAATGTGGCATAGATTGAACAAGGTGCTGAAAACATTCCTCAGATATTTTGGTCCATGTTTATAGTTTTGTTGGCTGCACATCCATGATGTGAATCTCCTGTTCCACCGCATCCTGAAGATGTTCTGTTAGACTGAGATCTGGTCACTGTGGAGGATAGCTGAATACAATAAACTCATTGGTTGTAAGTCACTGTTAATAAGGGGCCCAAACGGTGCTAAGAAAATATCTACCACCATCCTGAACTGTTGATACAAAGCAGGCCATGCTTTCATGTTCATGTTTCATGCCAAATTCTGACCCTACTGCGGCAGGAGTCAAGACTCATCAGACTAGGCAATATTTTTTTCATCTTTTGTCCAATTTTGGTGAAGCTGTGTGAATTGTAGCCTCAGTTTCCTGTTTGTAGCTGACAGGAGTTGGATCCAATGTGGTTTTCAACTGCTTCCTTCAATATTTTTAGGTTTTGTGTTTTCAGAGATGCTCTTCTGCATACCTTGGTTGTAAGGAGTTTTTATTTGTGTTACTGTTGTCTTCTATCAAATCCAAACACCAGCCATTTTCCTCTGACCTCTGGCACTAGAACTGCTGCTCACTGAATGTTTGCTCTTTTTCGGAACATTCTCTGTAAACCCTGTGGTGGTGTGGGAAAATTTCACTTTATCAACAGTTTCTTAAATACTCAGACCAGCCCATCTGGCACCAAAAAGCACACTACTTCACAAAGTCACTTGACTCACCTTTCTTTCCCATTTTGATGCTAAGTTTAAACTGAAGCAGGTTGTCTTGACTATGTCTACATTCCTAAATGCATTGAGTTGCTGCCTTGCGATTGGTGGAGTAGATATTTGCATCAATGAGAAGATGGACAGTATAATAAAGTGCCTGGTAAGTGTATCTATTCTTTTCGCCTTGATGGATCATATCTTTATGTATTTACCGCCCAGTCACATTTCAATTAATGGCATTCGTCACACACATTGATATTTGCTTCAATGGCCCGCCTCAAAGTTGAGTAAGTTTTAACTTAGGACTGACCTTGCATGGCCATTGGTTAAAGTCACTGAATGTCGTTGACTTTGGGCCTCTGGTTGCCATGTCACTGTGAATCGCTGACCAGAGAAACTCTTTAAAGACTTTTTACACTTGGTGCAGTGCATAAAATTGTAGCCTTACAGAAGCTTGATACTCCTGGTTGGCTGTTTCTGTGGATTTTCATGTTCTTCCTGTGCCTGTGTGGGTTTCCTGAAAAAAGTTTCACTGGTGATTCTGAATTTGTTGTAAATGTGAGTATGTAAGGTTTTATGTCTCCGTGTGTTAACATTATGATAAACTTGCTGATTATCTAGGATGTACCTGAGCATTAGCTCCACTGCACTGGGTGAGTGGTTAAGAAACTGGATGGATGGATGGATGGATGTGGTGTGACTTCAGTTTGAGGGTCCTGTCATTATGTGCTAGCTCAAAGTCTTTGTGAGACATCTGAGTAAAATATAGGCACAGTAAATATTATTAGTATCACTTATATGGGTTTCCTGACAGGCTATATTAAAATATAACTGTATTTATGATGATGGTTACAGTTGCAGAATAATAATTAGCACACCACCTCATCCATTATGAGAATGCAGTTGGATGAAATAAAGGGAGAACCAATAATATTGATCATTTTATGTCTGGCACATAATGATGGAAATGTTACATTTCCCAAGAGTTGTGTTTTTCTGGAAATATCTAGAATATCAGCAATGCATGAACAAACTTTGAATCTAGGATAGAACGCTGTATTGGATTTTAGTACGTTTTTACAACATTTGGACCAAATATTTTATTGTGTATGTTATCAAAGACTTGCATAAGATTGATTAAAAAAACAGAAGAATCAGAATTGATTAAAATAAGAGGCTCAGAGAAATGAGGAGTCTGGTTTTCATATTTAGGATTTATTGGTTAGATGCATTTGCTGGGACTGGACAGCACAGACTGAATTTAAACGAAGTAGCTGACCTCTGTATAGCAAGCAGAGTAATATAATTTGATGATCATTTCAAGAACATAAACTGGAGCTGAAACACACTGGCTTGTAAGTCTTCGGCATTTTGCAGTGTCTCGACAATTGATTTAGAGATCTGTGATGAGTCTGCGGTCCCTACAGATGACATATTGTTTTAATATACGACCTCTACTGGCTGAAATTACTGGACATACTTAAAGCCACTGAGCACTTACTGTAATTGATCGTTTCTACAAACCTGCCATATTTTGACCATCCAGCATGCAGATAATAAGTGCTTTATTTATATGAATGCTATGAACCCCTCTCGCTGTCCTTTTGCACGTCATTCAACATGGAAAAAAGACAGAATTTTTAGAAGATTTTTATTAGTCATAGTCCCACATCTTAGTGCGTCATGAAATTAAACATTTATTAAAATAAAAGCTAACTTGAATAATTATTAAAATGACCTTTGGTCATCTTTGCAGCTTTCGTACACACCATAGTTGCCGATATTTTAAGGTCTTATTTTTCTCCAGTTACCCTGTTTTCATGCTCATTTCATTTATACCTTTATGTTTGAAAAATGCAGACACACTAAAATTGATATCAAGATATGTAAGGTAGATAGTGCTCACAAGACTCCAAGGTGCTTGGCACAACCATGGACAGAAGACGCACTGCATGGTTAGATCAAGCACAATGGAGTCCTGAGCAAAGACAAAATCCAACATCGATCCCACAGGTCCAGTCTCAGTGACCAGGGTTTTGTGTAAATATAAAGAGAAAACAAATTCTTTTTTTTCCTGAAAAAGATAAATTATTGTTAGGACAGTCCCATAGTTAGTGCCGCCACAATGCAAAATTCAGAAGAATCCAAAAGGTGCGAGAGAACGATCCGAGTTCATGAGTAGATTTTTTTTTTTTTAAAGAAAATTACCACTGGTTGCGCTCTGATCAGAAAATGTAAGAAGTTGCAGCTAGGAACATCTGCAGAATAAAAAAAGAGATTACTCACAGGTCATGCTCACTGCGGAAAAAAGGGCTACACCCTTCCTGCGCACAAACTGCGTCAAACCCCACCCTCTCGCCCTTTACGCCCAACTCTAACAGAGAAAAAAGTAAGATTTCTACCACTATTTTATGTTTTAAAATCTCAAATCTTTAACATGTTCAAGAAAAGACTTACAGCAGGCCTGACAAATGTTGGCTTTATTAAATATGTCTCCCCATTGGGCATTCTCCATGATCAATGGAAACAGAGTTTGGGTAAATCATTCGTGATCTTGTTACGAGTCGTGGTATCTCATAGAGTCCATTCCCTAAAATTTTAGTAGTAATTGACTAAAAACGAGTCTTGCTCCCCTGGATATTATAGAACTCAAGAAAAGCTACATCTCTGTTGTCCATCTGGGGTACATTTGCCATCCTCCTAAGCATAAAGACACAACCTCTACTGACATTTTAGTCCTAACGATGTTAACGGCCACTGAATGCAATGTCAAGACTTGCGATACCATCAAGCCAAGAGAGGTGCTTTTCCAGAAGGTTTGACAATCTTATTACCTTCCCTTGTGGCCCTTTTTTGCCTCCCCAGGGACATCTTACTAAAACAAGAAAGCATGGCACAATAATCAACTTAGAGGGCTAAGCAACTGGACCACTTTGTGTGATGAAATTACAACATAATGCATATTAATGCACCAAACAGAAAAAACTGCTTTTGGAAGTGACCAAGTGGCACGAAAATTGGAGTACTTTGGGTGAATGTAGTGAGCAGTGATGGTGAAAGACTTTTGTTTTTCCGAACAATGAGGATGTTTGAAAGGGATGAAGCGCAGCTGATGGGATGGTTTGATGGGTTTTATGCAGATGATTGTGATACATAATAATGCTTACTTACCTCATTTTTTGGTGTTTATTTCTTCATTCGGAAATCGACATGACTCACCACATTAAGTGATCTATAACTCTATGGATTTGAAAAAGAGCTGATTTAAACCAAAAAATTCCCAAATCAAATGTTCTTCAGACTAGAGGTCACATTGACCAGCAAAGACACCATTATTTAAACAAGACAAATATAAGTTACTCTTAACTTACTCTTGTGTTTTACTGACAACTTCCATCCACTTTTTTTGGGAAGTCTCTTCTACACGTTGTCTTTCTAAGAAACTCACCTTTCCATTCGCTGGCCTCAAAGCTGATGGAAGGTGCAGACGGTTGAGGGGTGGCAAAGATGACTAGGTGCTCTGAGCTGTGTCTCGGGGTCTTCCAGCTTGCTCTGCTGGAGACAAACTGACTGCGTCCTCAGCACCCTTCAAGTCCCCATCTCCTGCCCCTCCTTCAAGCTAGGAGGGGTTGGTGATGTTCTCTTGGGATAGGTGCGCTGGCAAGGAGGACTTGGTCAGGCTGGGATTGGATGTGGGTTGGGGAGTCTGGGGGGGCCACCGGTTCCGCATTTCATAAATATTAATACAGAGTCCTCTCTCTCCAAATGGGTAGATTCTTTAATTTTGTTAGAGGGGGAAGTGCTTTATTCACTTAATGGCTTTTATTAGTGCCCAGTCTTCAACTCTTTCATTAGCTAAAGTGCTGCTATAATTTACAGGGTAAAAGGGGGTGGGGAAGAGGCGGTATCTGAGAAGGGTTGATCCTCTGCTGCTGGACAGGCAGGCATTACCCTCAACCACTGCAGCTTTTACTAAAAAGCAGCTGTTTGCTTAAAAGAAATGTAGTCTACAACATCAAACACACTCCAAAAACCTTTATGGAACAATTATCGTGTTGGGAATTTTGTCTCTCTTGCACATTTTCTTTTCATATATACACTGTCTTTAATCTGCGCGAAGCTAAATTGTTAAGGGCTGTTCAGAATCACATTTTGTAACCAACAAATAATGAACAATATTGACACTTCTTAACATAAAATGGTGTTTTGCTTATGAGAAGATTTAATTGAACTGGTTTTCTCTGTGACAACGCAGTAGATTTGAGATTTTTCTTTCATGTTCATTTAATAAATGCAGATAAAGAATGTTAGTTGCAATCTTGTGCAATAACATAAGCATACATTAAAATGCCTACATTTTATTAAAGTATATTAAATTTAAAACAAACATTTCTTTAGCATAGCACATTGGTTTTTCAGGCATCTTTGGAAAAAAATATCAGTATCTTTCTTGTTTGGGTTGTTGAATTGAGTCTTTATTGTTAAAAATTTTAACCTGACTAAATTATAGTAGTTTCTATGCTTTGAGTATGCCTGGAGCTCACACACAAAACGGTCTCTTCATTGCGTGCAATGTTGTCACATATCAGCATAAAATGCCAGAAGTGTATCCAGTTCTAATAAAAAGCTTTATTTTCCTTTGTGTAGTTTTGGTACTTAGGAATATCCAGTGACCCCCAGACTGCATCTGAATGAATGAACTGATTAACCTGAGTGGCTGTCCCCACCCAAGAGAGTGGGCCACCAGCCTGAATAACTACCCCTATCATCAATGTCACATAAATCTCTTAGCTGGACAGCACTTGCATACAATTTTTTTCCTCTCTATAAGCCACAATGAAATGTTTGTTGCAATGCTGGTGCTAGTGTTTCTGCAACATTTCTGTGGCACTTTACTTACAAACCAAATGTAACATCAAACAACTAATTTTAAATACATAAATGTGCCGGGCTGCCTTTTAAATTAAAGTAATAAATTATATGTGAATATAAGAGCAAATGGGTCTACAAGAATGGACACAGTGATATTCCGTTATGTTTTTATTGTAGTTTTTTGAGGTTCCAATGCAAGTCTTAACCAATATTCAATATGAACTATTCAATGTGTTAAGTACTGTAGATTCCCTTAAATACAACACTTAATTTGTGTCAATTTTTTAAATGAAAACAAACAACAGATATTTTGGTGATTTATTAAGCAGCTGTACAGAACACTGTGATAAACAGGCCATGCACTGAAAATTAAGACCCCCCCTCCTTTCTTTTTTTTTTTACTTTTTCACCAGCTGGATAACGTCTTCATCCTCCAACACATGGTCCTTGCCCACCTTTTGAGGATTATGTTTCACAGAGGAGCCCCACACAAGTGCACTGAAAGAGAAAGTGGACAGATGATTCTTTTGAGACCATAAAAAGGAAACAAAAAACATATCAGCTCGTCATATAGTAATCCTTTATTAATAAAAAAATTAAGGGAATTAAATAAAGGAATGCTCAATCATTATCAAGCTGTCCAGACAGGAAGCACAAACCATTGTGAATCAATTTCACCAATTTAGTTCAGATACACTGCAGAAGCAACAACAAGACAGCATTAAAAAACTGAGTTGTTTTGTAACCTTCAGCAGGTTACTTGCGCAGGTTTCCGATCAAACTGTCAGAAACACCTTCTGTGAGGGTGGCAGTGGTGCCCCTCATAGCCCAGCACTGTGTAGCTTGACTGAAATTGGCCAAAGAACTAATTGTTCCACTGTTGGCACCTTTTTTGGGGGTTGTCTTCTTTTTGTCTCTCCAGTGTGCCTGTTGTCACTTTGATTTATATGAAAGCTGGTGAAATGCATTCACACTGGTTTATGGTTCCTATCTGGAGAAACTGAAGTTTAACTGACTTTGTGTTACACTGTGATAATAGAGTGTCCCCTTAATTTTTTTTAAACAGTATAATATTCAGACTTTGCTATGACTAACATAAAATAAACTACGGGAGTACAATCACATATTTTAGATACAATGGCTTTCTAATTGCATGTGTCACAGTCTGACCCATCTGTTCCCTTGAAGATGGTTAATGGTCAGCAGCACTAACACATTGATTGACTGATGAGGTTATCTTAGTTTACCCATTTGGAGCTAGCAGTGCAACGCATCATCTCAGATCACAAACCAAACCCGCCACTGAATATTAGTTTGTTAAATCTTGCCATTAAAGGAAACAACAGCTGTGACTATGTTGTTTTAAACCATATGATGAGCCTTTGATAGATTAAAGATTTTTGAATTTACTTTTAATGACTGATTTGATTATGAAGGATTTTTATGATTGCAGGCCAAGAAAAATGTGTTAAATGTCCTTTTTGAACTAACTGGACATTTAGAGGGTGAAACTTTTTAGTTAAGTCAACAGTACTCACTACTTGAATTCTTTGATAAGGTTTTTGTGAATCTTCAAGCAGAAATCCTCGACTGAAGTTCGTCCATCAGGAAGTACAACAGGTGATGTGTAATCAGGCAGCTGACCTTTAGGTTTGGTGTAGCTGCAAGTAAACATCACCAAAGTCAAGTTTCCAGTCTCAACACACAAATGTTAAATGTATCCAAAGATTCCCTGTTAAGTAGTATTTAAATCTAGAACTGGTTATTGCATTCATTCATAGCTCTTTATGGAGAGTGTCTTTTAAAAAAAAAAAAAAAAAAAAAATTTAAACCCGGA
>VUQH01004251.1:0-12241 GCA_015106775.1 Etroplus canarensis | reverse complement strand
TTGCTTTTTTTGGGGGGTTTTTTTTAAAAAAAAAAAAAAAAAAAAATCTTACATCCGCACAAGCTGTAGGTAGTCCCACATCTTCTCCAGCAAGTCATCAAAATTCCAGCGGTGGTGGGCTGAGATGGGTACACAGTGGGGCACCTTGTAGATGATATCAAGCTCTTCAATGGAGATCTGGTCAATTTTGTTGAGCACATAAATGCATGGGATGTAGACACTGTTGAGATAGGAACAGAGTAAGTGGATGGTGTCCATGAATCCACTACGCACTCAGTAACCATAAACTGTAATTATACTATAATTCTAAGAAATAAAATAATCAATAAATGAATATTTTTTCCCAACTGCATGTAGCCTTTTAATGCATGTATTGCCTTTAACCTACATGTAAGCTGATTCACAGCAGACGCATACAACTACAAACCAAATGCCATTTTCCTTATTTAATAAAACTAGGAGCACAGGGTTAAACACGGAGCACTAAATTCTACAAATTCATCATTTTTAACAGAACAATTTCTAATGAAAGCCGTTATGAATTCATAGAGCTCACAGTGAGGGTAGATAAGGTGACCTTGAACTATCCCTCAGTTATGGTGCTACTGGCCCAGGCTGCTGTGTGGCCTCTATCATGCACTGAGTACCTCTCTTTTTTGGTCCTCCCTCTTTCACTGCCTATGCACTTATGTCATAACCGCAGGTCAGTAACGTTTTGTGTAATTTCGCTTCCATCGAGTAGGCTTTTTTTGGTCGTCTCTATTCTCTTTCTCCTCTTGCTCCAACCAGCCACAGCAGATGGCTGCCCCACCCTAACCTGGTTTGACAACAGTCTCATCCTGTTAAAAAGTGGCTGCTCTCTCCACTGTTGCCAAGTTCTGATTCTCTGAATTGTTTGGTTTCTTTCCATAATATTGTCCATACCTTAATATATTAAGTTCCTTCAGATGACTGTGGTGATTTGGTGCTAAAGAAATGAAAGTGGTTTGCACTGTTGGCTACATTTACACTCCATCATTCTGAGCGAATTTTATCTGATATTTGCTATGCTGTTTATTACAGTAAGACATTTGTTTTATTTTGCTTGTTGAATAAGATAGTTTTCTTTATTGTATAAATATATAAATATTTTATTTAAATGTATGCTTATTTTACTTTGTTTTTATTTTGATTTCCAATGAGTTTTTACCATATGAAATTATTGTCACAATGTATTTTAGTGTCCCCATAGTATAGTGGTTTACACATTTGTCTCACAAGCAAATGGTCCCTGGTTCGATTCCAGGTGGCGACACAAGCCCCTCTCACCATAGAGGGTTGCATCAGGAAAGGCATCCGGTGTAAAACCTCTGCCAAATTATAACTGTGTGTAAATCTGCCGTGGTGACCCCTTGGGGAGAATACAAGGGAACAGCTGAAGGTGCTTTTTTTAAGTCATAATGCATTTTATTTCATCCATCGACCCATCATCTGCTGCTCATTTGTATTCAGATCGTGGGGGCCGCAGTCTAAGCAGAGATATCCAGACCTCCCTCTCCCCAGCCACCTCCTTCAGTTCTTTCGGGTGGACACCAAGATATTCTCAAGCCATCTGAGAAATATAATCTCTCCAACGTGTCCTGGGGCTGCCCAGGGGTCTCCACCCTTTTAATTATATTTTATTGATCTATAAAGTGTTTTACTTATTTAAGTCATTTTGTCACAGGTTATATTTAACTTCATATGTTGTAACAAAAGTGTTTCCCAACTTTTGTAATAAAAGTATAAGTCTTTAAATTGTAGAATGGTATGTGGATTAAGTGGAGTCTATTATAGCCTAGTGACATATTTCTTCAAACTAATACTGCATGTACAGTTGGGTCCATAAGTATTTGGACTTAGTACACCACCACAGTGGATTTTAAATCAAACAGCCAATATGTGAATGAAGTACAGACTTTTGGCTTGGATTCAAGACATTAAAAAGAGCACTGCATTCACAGTTTGAAAATGGGGGACTATAAAAATGTCTGTAATTCTTAGAGGCTTGAAAGTAATTGGAAAATTAAATTACAAGCCATTTTGTTATGAGTTGTGTTAAACCTAATTTTTAGCTGCTGTAACAAAGGAATTTCCTAACTTTTGGAATTAATAAAGTATATCCTGTTATTAAACTGCCGAACAGTATGTTGATTAAAATGAGCCTACAATTTTTAAAGCTGTTGCAATTCCTAGTTTTCTTCCCAAAGTTAAAGTATTTTATGTGGGAAAAGTAAATCAACGTTTTGCATTGTAAAAAAAGAATCTTTTGTTAATATTTTTTGTGTATTTTTGTGTATGGTGTAGTGGTTTACAAATTTGCCTCACAAGCAAAAGATTCCTGGTTTGAGTCTCGTTAGAGACAAGTGCCCTTCCACAGTGGGAGGGCTGCATCAGGAGGGGCAGTTGGTTTAAAATCTGTGCCAAATTTCCTGTGGAGATTAATTTGCTGTGGCGACCCCTTGGGGAAATACAAGGGCGCAGCTGAAGGTACTTACTTATCTGTGCGTGTATATATTAAGTAATTTTAACCATGTGTAAAAAATGTATTAGTAATTTTTTACTTTTGTTAAAGCATATTTCTTCAATCACTGTATTTATACAGGCAAAGAGAGAGACCCTGTAGATGCTGTATGCAATTACGTGAATTGATACAGGACTTTACTGTTAAAATATTTTACAAAAATAATGTTTTGGTTAAACATTTATTTCATGAAAGCTTCCCATTAGTGTACCTTATGTAGTCTCCCTCCTAATATTTTCATGTGAGGAGGGATCATGCCTTGCTCCACTCATCTCCAATCTTACATTTGTTGAGTTTTTATGTTAAGACATTGAGTCATTTAACCCATTAAGGCTTTTAAGTTTAATAAAAATACAAGTGTTCCTGGATGCTGTATGACATATAAACAATATATTTAAATGCATCTGCATTGTGTGATTGCAGTTCAAATGAGATTTTGGACTAACAGGTCACACCCACTGAGAATGACTAAGAACAGCCCATTCTGACACTTCAGCAGCTCACCGATTTCCCTCCACCACATCAATGAGGTCATCAGCTGTGGAGTCACTGCGCAGAGTGATGTCGGCATTGTGGATTTTGTACTCTGCCAGGATACTCTTAACTGTTTCAGCATCAAGCTCACTCTGTGCACACTGTAGAGAGAAAGAGAGGGTGGGTGGCTGATTTAAAGTATTACAATACAGCAATAAAATGATTTTAAAAAGTCATCTCTTTTCAACATCTGCATTGATGAAGTATTACAGGATTATTATAGTACTATATAATAAAAATTTACATGTTCTTATAGTCTGCTTTTCAGTTCTGGTGCCATTAACCATTTCTGGGTCTAGGCAAAAATGGCCCACATGACTGATATCTAAAAATCTGAATTCTTTCAACTTCAATAACATGATCAGTTTAACACTGACATCTAAATATCATATATCATGATCTTTCTTAAGTATTTCAAAAATAAAACAACACATACAGCACTGCTATGACTGTTGACATAAATGAAGATGGAAAATTAAATTCCCTGCAATGTTTCTAGTTGGGCTACACACACTGTAGTATTAGGCCACCTACACATTAGACCTACAAGAGCTTTTATGGCAACCCATTTTATATCCATATGCATTAATATGCAGTTGGTCCCCCATTAGAATAGAATACTTTTGTCATTTCATGTTTGAATACAACGAAATTTTACTGTCTCCTCATAAAGGAAACTGTTTTCATTCACTCTGCTCAACACAGATAAAATAGAACGACTATGATAAAATTATATAAAAAGGAATAAAAAAATAAAATAAAGCACGTAAACAGTTAAGCACTTTGCCCAGTGATGTACAGTTTGCCCACTACTGCTTAGCCATGGAAACCCATGCCATTAAAGCTCCCGATGCACAGTTTTTGTACTGATGTTAATGCCATAGGAGGTTTGGAACTTTAAAGTTAGAGTAGCATTTTGTTTGTAAACATGCTGGATTCAGTGAGAATGACCCAGTCATTTTCAAATGATTGTCAAGGCAGACTGCATGGCTAGGTGCTTGATTGTACACTTGTGGCAATGGGACTGAATGAAACACCTGAATTGGCCCAGTACTTTTGTCCCTATAGTGTATGAACTTGGCTCATCAGAATTTCTTTTTGAAATAAGTCTCACAACTCGGCCGCCATCAGGCTTCTTTTGAAGCCTATATCTACATGAATAGGGAGAGAGCTGTAACTTTCATTTCAGTTGTAACTGAAACTTTACAACTGTGAAATAGAAAACACTTCAAACAGTGGTCGACTTTGCCCCAGAATAGTGCAGCTTGCATGGCTCATATTGATAATAATGAAAGATAATGATATCCCCTTTTTAGCTGTTTTCTTCTCTGTAAATTATTGATTTATTTGTTGTGTCTGTAGGTGATGCAGCTGCAGAAAGAAAGTGGGACAGCGGAGGAGCACAGTCTGGATAAGGAGGCGAGGAAATGGGCGAGTCGCGTGGCCCGAGAATACAAGAGCATCATCCACACCCAGAAGGTGAGACAAGATCAAACTCGTACCATTCCTGAAGGCTTTAGGTCAGAGATAACACAATATCTGATGATGAAAAACACAACTCATCTGTGTGTTGGGCTGCTTGTTTATTGTGCATTGGTTTATTAGGGACGGTGAATGGTCTCTGTTAATTAGCTATCAAGAAAAATCCAACAGTGTTTATATAACAGCCATCAACAATCATCTGTGACTTTAAAAACTGAGAAGTGTTTAGAGGTCAGTCAGAGAGTTATAAAGGAAAGAATAAAAAAGAAACTGATACATCACCCTTTGTCCTTACAAGGAAGCTGCCAGGCTATAAATCAGGTTATCAAAACACTTAATAATTTCCTTGTGCAGTGTGAAACAGAACATCAGGATTAGAGCAAAGGTGACTGTGGCCAACATTAACTGTGACCCAGCAAAAATTTTAACATTGAATAACTAGAGCTGCCTTTTCTCAACGATGAAAAATGGTTTTAATATGAGAGTTGTGCCTGCACTTTAGACGTCACCTTTCCACCTGCTGGACATCCTTCTCTAACATTTCCTTCATGCCTTTCTTGGACTCCTTGCCAGGGGAAGTTTGCATACAAGAATTGTTTTTCTTTTAATCAATAAGGACAAGGCGTGTGAGAAGAGCAAATCACTCTTGAAAATATAATGCTCAGTGAGGAGTGACCTTTCAATCTGAAGTCTGTCTCTTTTGACCCACTGAGCTAACTGATTTCATACCACAGGTGCTGGCTATGATAGTATGCAACAAGTGAAACTTTATTAGGTCCAATTTTCAACTACTTCTTGACCAAATATCTAATCAGACTATCACATGGCAGCAACTCGATGCATTTGGGTGAGTGGACATAGTCAGCACAACCTGCTGAATTTCAAACTACACCATCAGGAGGGGAAGAAAGGTGATTTAAGTGACTTAGAATGTGGCATGGTTGTTGGTGCCAGATGGGCTGGTCTGAGTATTTCAGAAACTGTTGATCTGCTGGGGTTTTCCTGCAACCATCTTTAGAGTTTACAGAGAATGGTCCAAAAAAGGAGAAATTATTCAGTGAGCAATAGTTCTCTGGGTAAAAATGCGTTGGTACCAGAGGTCAGAGGAAAATGGTCATACTGCTTTGAGCCACACTGAAGACCACACTGGGTGCCACTCCTGTCAGCTAATAACAGGAAACTGAGGCTGCAATTCACACACATTCACTAAACTTGGACAATAGTAGAGTAGAAAAACGTTGCCTGGTCTGGTGAGTTTCGAGTTCTGTCGCAACATTCAGATGGAAGGGTCAGAATTTGCTGTAAACAACATGAAAGCATGAATCCATCCTGCCTTTTATCAGGGGTTCATGCTGCTGGTGGTAATGTAATGGTGTGGGAGATATATTCTTGGCACACTTTTAGCCCCTTAGTAGCAACTGGGCATCGTTGAATATTATATACCTGAATATTGTTGCCAGTGATGTCCTTCCCTTTATGACCACAGTGTACTCATATTCTGATGGCTGCTTCCAGCAGGATAACGCACCATGTGACAAAATTCAAATCATTTGAGGTTGGTTTCTTGAACATGACAGTGAGTTCACTGTACTCAAATGGCCATCATAGTCACCAGATCTCAATCCAATAAAGCAACGTTTGGGATGTGGTGGATGGGGAGATTCACATCATGGATGTGTAGCTGACAAATCTGCAAACTATGTTATGCTGTCATGTTAATATGAGGCAAAATATGTGAGGAATGTTTCCAGCACCTTGTTGAATCTATGACCTGAAGAATTAGGCAGTTCTTAAGACAAAAGTAGACCAACTCAGTGCTAGCAAGGTGTAACTAAAAAAGTGGCCAGAAATCGTATTAAAAACAGGCTCTGGTAACGCTAGCGGCAAAGTTAGTTGAAATGCCAGTTCAGTCAAATACTGTATTTTTTTTTTTTAAATGTGCATTTATTTTCTTTATTTAAATTGTATGATCAATATTTCTTGCTAAGTATTTCCTGGAAACAACTTAAACATCTGTCTGTCTATGGTGCACTGTTTGCTGTCATGCTGAGACCAGTTTTACCCTGAGAGATGCCATCACCTATGTTGCACCCGTTTTTGGCTTTTGCCAGTGTGGTATTGCATTAATTGGTATAGATAGTTCTATAGATTAGAGACTGCAAACCTTTTTAATAGTGTTCTGGGTGAATTAGCAGCAATAACAGACAAACTTCACGAGCCAGATGATGCAAAATATGCCAGAATTAAACAGTAATTAAACATTGCGTTAGTTCATGAAGTCAAGCTCAGATCCTTCTAAGCATGTAGCTAGTAAATGTCACATAGAGCATGCTAGTTCCGCTCCATTATCCTGGACACAGTCGCTGCACATCTGCAACTTTTGCAACTTACCCCAGTTCCTCCATTCATACTGTAACTGACTTAATGTAATTTCTGTCATTAATTTCATTCATGCAGCCTCTGCTCTTTTTTTCTTTGTGTGATGGCTGTCTTGGCTGCTGCTCTTTCACAATAGAATAGATCCATACTGCCAAATCTAAATTACTACAGATAGAAATAATAGTCCTATTTTTCCTAAAACATTTACCCCCTTAAAGTCCACTTTAAAACAATGCAAGCTATCTAAAAGTTAAAAAAGTAAAGCTTAGATGCATTATATAAAATACTCAAACACGTGTAGGAAATGTCTCTCTTTTATCTGAAGTCATGACTTGGGCATTTATTAACACTGGACAACAGTGATAATGAGGTCCTCAGGAAACTGGAAGTCACACTGAATCAAAGCCTGTGTGTTGTGTCTGTGTTCAGATGCGAGTTGAGTAATTTTGACACAGTTTGTCACTCCTGCCTCACATCTGTCCCCAGAAAAACTCTGCAGGAAGTTTACATAATCCTTTGATGTGTGATTATCTTTTTCCGTTAAACTGGAATTTGGCCTTTTAAATGAACAAAGCAGATCAGTCTTATAATAATAAACCAGGAGATCATAAAATCCCCCATATTGTACTGCACCATGAAAGAATAAAAGCGATGAAGCAACAGATAGACTCCATCGGCTCCGTCTTACTGGTTTATTGCGAAAGCTGAGGTAAGATAAGTGACTGCCAGTTCCATCAGGGATGCGTTTCCAGATGTCGCTGGTTAATGGCTTTACTGTTGGACAGTTTCCATCTAGTTCATGTGTTCCTTTGTGTACATCACCACGATGGTTGTAATTCTCTTGTTTGGTTTTAGGCCCTGGAGGAGTATGGGACACAGGAGTCATCTGAGCAGAACAACAGCGAGCTGGAGACCAAGATGGAAGTGGCCAGACAGAGTCTTCGGAGGGCAGAGGTAACCTTTGTGCTTTTAGAGTAAGAAGTGCATTTATGTTTTCTCGATCAGTGTCATTTTACTTAAAGTGGCCCCAGCACCCCACCTGCTGGTTAGAAAAATGAAGTGACACATAGTAGAGCAGGGGTGAGGGATATGAGACCCAGGAGCCACAAAGGGTCTCATTTGGCCCACTGGATGGTTGTGCAAAGTAAGAAAACTGCAGTCCAGGCATTAATTACTCAAGTTTTTCAATAAAATGCTCCAAATGGTGAACACAAGAGTGAGAATTTGCAGAAAGTTAAAATTATTTTCGACTCTAAAATGTTTTATGACGCATAAAAGCTTAAAATAGTGTTGCAGTTGTTAGTGTTGTAGTATAAGAAGGCTTTATTTGAAGGTTTGTCCACTGTGATCTGTAAATTGTGTAAATGTAGTGACAGTGGATTCTTCACCTCTTATTCTTAAGGCATCGCAAGCTTTTGATCCTCTTTTGTAAATGAGAAAATTAATTTTATGGGAAATAATACCTTCTTGCTTTCTGGTAATTTTTAGGGGAAAAGGGTAAGTGTTATCTTTCACTTGTGTTTATAGTTTCAGCTTGTTTATAATTTTGGCTAAGACTCAGGAGGATATTGTCAGAATGTACTATTTTAACAAAAGTAAAGTGAAAAACTTTGGGTTTTTGTCCAGCCAAAAGACTGATAAACTAATGCTGTGATGCAGTGTCTGTTCATTAACAGTCACTCGTCATCCTAGTGTATTGGTCAGATTTTAGTGAAACTTGCTCACAGTGACCACCTAATGGGCCATGCTCAAGGTCAGATTTGTTGTTTTATGAGTACTTTTCTATTTTCACAAGAATCACTACTCCTGAGAGTATTAGTCTGTATTGTAATGTTCATTAAATGAGTGTTTGCGTGTGCCCCTCTGCCACCTGCACATAAATGCTGTCACTGTGAAGCCAGGCTAGGACAGTGGCGTAAGTGTAGCATCCGGTCCTGGTGGGCGATAATAAGGTAATAAATAACCTGGTTCTCTAACGATGAGCATAAGTTTCCACTTTTACAGGTAAAAAGTTTGATCCCACCATTGCTATTCCTGTCATCCCGGCAGATTTTTGATAGGTCTTTTCTTTTAGAAAGTAGACGTGCTGCTAATAGCACTGTGATAGTTTAAACTATCACTTCGCCGCACGTATTCCATACCACACAATAACCTGTGAATTGTGATGGCTTGTGAGCCAAATGAGCTTATGACATTGGTGATATTCCAGTCTAAACGTGCTATATAAAAACATTTTATTATATTTTTTTTTTTTGTTATATCCTTACTTGTTCATCCAGTGAAAAGTTCTGAAAATGAAGTCTTGAAATCGCATGCAGGTTCTTAAATTTAGTTGTTTTTAATTATTAGACGGTGAAGGCAAAAGCTGAGGCCCGCCTTGATCTGCTGAGGCAGGCAGGAATTGCTGTTGAAACTTGGCTGAAGAGCGCAATGAACCAGGTCATGGAGGAGTTGGAGAATGAGCGCTGGAACAACCTCAGTACCCATGATCCTTCACTGTCCGTAAGACGAATGCTCCAATTCTAAAATTCTGTAGATTTGACATCTGGTTTTGCTATGCCATGGTAGAGCCCAGATTATTTTGAGCCCGCAGGTTCTTTTTATTCTCGTCTCCATATATCACAAAGTCTTACACTCTGTCTTATGTCTGCAGGGAACAGCAGATTTGGAGCGAGAGGATGAGGAGGAGATGGAGGACAGCGGTGAAGTGCTGGACGATAGCAGCTCCAGCCCCTCTAGCACTTTGAAAAACTATCCGCTCACATGCAAAGTGCTTTACTCCTACAAGGTAAAAAGACACACTTAATCCAGCGTTGGTCACTGCTCACGCAAACTGTGACATAACTGTTTATACTCAACCCACTGCAGCCTGTTCATGAAATGAATGTTTCCTTGCGAAGGGACAGCAGTTTGTCTGCTGCAATAGAAGAAGGCAAAACGGAAAAGAACTGATCACCAAAATCGCCTCATTTTCTGCTGTTGCTGTGATCTGTACCAGCTGATCGTCTCTCTACTTTGTGTATTGACATCGAAATACATGCACACCCTTTTCTTGAGCTGGAGGCACCGGGTGCAGATATTGGCGTGGGTGAAGGCAGACATTCATCAGAAAATGTAGGAAGCAAATAAAATATGGCTTGGACTGGAAGAACATGGACCTGTAGAGTAAATGTGACACTGTTTCCTCCTTTCCTCCTCTTTTGTATGTAGAACACATTCAAACTGCTGAGAGTATGACCAGAAGGTTGTAATTAAGTATTTAAAATTTTGGAGCTTTCACTGTATATTAATGCACTATTCTCCTAACTATTATGTCTGCAAAAATGGGCCTTTACATAGGTTTACAGTGGCTCATTTAAGTATATCAAATATAAGATTGGTGGTTTTGCACAGTGGTGCAGTGATTAGCACTGTCGCCTCACAGCAAGGGGGTCCTGAGTTTGACTCCATTGGCAGGCTGGGGCCTTTCTGTATGGAGTTTGCATCTTCACCCTGTGTCTGCATGGTAATCTCCAGGGGCTCCGGCTTTCTCCCATAGACCAAACACATGTGTGTTATGATATGATTCTAAATTGTGAATCATAAAGGTGTGATTGTGAGTGTGAATGGCCGGCTGTCTCTCTGAGTTAGCCCTGTGATAGACTGACGACCTGTCCAGGGCGTACCATGCCTCTCAACATATGACAGCTGGGATAGGCTCCAGCCCCCCTGTCACCCCGAACTGGATAAGCGGTCAAGAAAATTAGGGGACGTCAACTTAAAATGAAATAAAACATAAATGAAATCATACAGAACAAAAAACATCTGCTCTTAAACTCCAGCAATGCACCTTCGGCTGCTCCCTTGTATTTTACCCAAGGGTTCGCCACAGCAGATAACACTTAAATATTTGGTACGAGGCTATACAGCCAGTCCGTAATAGGGTGTCTCTTTTGATTTTCACTTTGTTGTAATTCTACTGTTTTTATGTAGTTCATTAGTGTTAATGTTTAAACTCCATTAGGATTGATTCTTCCAAACGTTGTGGCCCAAGTGATTCTGTCTCCAAGTAAAAACACCTTTGAGCCTTGAGTTACATGTTACCTTCACCTGGCTGAGCCCCACCCACGGTGACAGTCCAGCACAAGAGCAGCATGAGTGGAAATGAAGCAAAGGACTCTTTATTTTTTTTAAAAGAGCAGGCACAGCTCCTCTCTGGGAGCACCTCTGGTCTTTTTTTCTCTCCATCTTTCATTCTTTGGCCAGCAGCAATGGAGCCTGTTAGCTGGCATTACCCAGCATGCCCTTCACTAGTGTAATGTTATAAATGTGCAGTTGTTGCTATAGGAAATTGATTGTCTAACATTGTTTTGTGAGTTGGTTTTGGAGTATTAATTGTTGTCTTCTGTTAATTTTTGTGTCACATGGTTTGAGCCATGAGTAAGAAGAGTGCAAAAGTTAATGCAGGTCCTCTCTCATTAACTTCCTTAGTGCTCCTGGCTGTCAGTATTACAATATATTTTTAGTCTGTTCACTGGTATAGTGGTAAATCGTTACATCCCAGTACTAATTGTGACCAATTTGTTTCCTTGTCTACAGGCATCTCAGCCAGACGAACTTACCATCGAGGAGCAGGAAATCTTGGAGGTCATTGATGATGGAGACATGGAGGACTGGGTCAAGGTACAAAAATACATTTGATAATATCTTAAACAATCCAGAGCCAGTACAGTTATGGTTACAGATTCACTTCTCAGTTTAGCAAGGCTCTCCTCTTTTCCCTTAACAAACTTTTGCTCCTCTTCTCTTTGCACCCCTGAGCTCATGCTAGCCAATATGTGCTAAGGTGCCTTACAGGTGTGTCCATGCCTGGATCAAGTTACAGACCGCTACACACAAGCCACAGCCATCCATGTAGAACAAAATAGATGATAAAGCAGGCACAACTATCCTTCACATGCATTCTATGAATATACACTTGCTTCAGGTTTATAATAGAATCTCAGTTGAGGTCAATAATAGTTCCTCTTGTAATTGAATATTTCTTCTTCTTCTTTCGGCTGCTCCCGTTAGGGGTCGCCACAGCGGATCATCTGCCTCCATCTCACCCTATCCCGTGCATCCTCTTCCCTCACACCAACCCTCTGCATGTCCTCCTTCACTACATCCATGAATCTGCTCTGTGGTCTTCCTCTTCTCCTCCTGCCTGGCAGCTCCATCCTCAACATCCTTGGTCCAATATATCCGCTATCCCTCCTGTAAACATGTTCAAACCATCTCAGCCTTGCCTCTCTGACTTTGTCTCCAAGCTTCTCAACATGAGCT